>CAJUYG010000050.1:489340-508719 GCA_910591675.1 Galerucella calmariensis | reverse complement strand
AGTATTGGTTCTGAATTAAAAACTGTAATGTTTCTGTTTCTTATAGGATAAGTTGTAATTTCATCCCGACATATTTTATTCACTGTCTAACAATATAACGAATTGAATTACATTTGAAAATAAAATGACTTGATAGTTTTACCAAGTTACCTAACTATATATATATATATATTACATTACAGCATATACCTTTATTACATAAATCTCTAAAATCGCATAATTAAAAATTGGAAAATTATACAGTGTCTACTTAAAATGGCACCATATGGGAAACTTTTTTATTATAAATTTTAGAAGAAAAACTCATTCTTCATAAAAAGTTCTGCGAATTCTAAAATGTAATAAACAATCATCAGATATCAATTTTTTGGAACTTTAGTTCTTTACGTCAGGTTATGTTTGAGCGACCAGGGGTCGCGACGCAAAAGATCTGACCGTTACGCGTTACGTTACGCTACGTTATGTTACGTTGCTTCGTTATGTGCCTTGCTTTCGTGCTTGTGCTCTCTCCTTAGTCTCTCTCTCGTTTACGAAGCAGCGATTCATATGCTCCGGCCGGGATTCGAACCCGGGCCGCACGCGTGGAATGCTAGCATTCTACCACTGAACCACCGATGCTATATTAAAATTCTATGCAAAGCTGGTATTCGCAGTGCTGGTGATCCACTTAAATTTGTTCGGATAAATTTTTACTATTATTTCCATAATTTTTTTTGCGCGATTAAGGGGTCTCGCACATTTACTTTTCGAAATACAGGTTATTGAAATTTTGAAAACTTGAATGTTTTAATTCGATAACTTTAAAATGGATGGATAAATTGATTTGAAATTTGGCAGGTTGTTTTTAAATGTAAAAGGGCATATTTTGTGGATATGATGGCCATATCGCACGAGGACGAAGTTTGAGCACGACGCCGTAGGCGGAGTGCTCAATCGTTCAAGTGCGATATGGACAATCCACACGAGTCGAACAGCATATTTTTTCTACGACCCACTTAAGAAAAAATCTAGAAAATAAAAATTTCTATAAACTGTAATATAACTTCAAATTAAAAATTTAAGTATTCAATTTTATGTTTCCACTAATTTTGTGGTAAGCGTACAGTTCTTGAATGTCCAATTTGTATAATTCTACGGTTTCCCTTTTTTAAATGTACGATGCTGTTATAAGTAGATGTTGCTAGTCGGACTCCCTCATGAAGGGTACTGTACCATTATCTATAATAATGAATATTCTGCTAAATATTTCAAACGTCTACCTGTTGTCGTTATTAATATCAAACAGAATAATTATTTAAAAATAAAATCAACAATAAAAAAAAATCTTCACGGGGAATCGAACCCGGGTCTACCGCGTGAGTGTCTGGTTTGCTTACTACTCGGCCACCGAGGCTATGCAAATTGTTTATCTATAACGTCAAATGTATTACATACTTTTTGCTTAAAAGGAACTATAGTTCCTACCGTGTGTCCCGCGACACGTTCTACCTTTTTTTATTATTATACGAGGTATCTCAAAAAATATGAACTTTACTCAAGGGTAAAGTACCTTTAAATTTGACAATATACTTTTTTTAATACTACTTTTCGATATTGTCAAATTTAAAGGTACTTTACCCTTGAGTAAAGTTCATATTTTTCGAGATACCTCGTATAATACTAAAAAAAATTGATATCTGATAATTGTTTTTCAGATTTTAGAACATGCAGAACTTTTTATGAAGAATAAGTTTTTTTCCTAAATTTAATAATAAAAAAGTTTACCATATGATGCCATTTTAAGTGGACAACACACTTCGGGCAACACTTTGAGTTTACATTAACATGGGTTGAAGATGTTCAATAATCCTATTAATTCAGCATGAAAATCTCAAATGGCACTTACTTTATCATAATATTAATTTTTTTAAATCAACAATTTTTGTCATTATTCAACAATATATAGGTAATGTCACATTTTTTTAACACAACACTAATTAAAATTGATCACTTATTATATTTCCCATTAATATTTATCTTGAGATGAAATAATTATCCATAGTATCGTCACTAACGAAAATCGCACTGAACTAGACAATGTTGTTATCAGTGTTACCTACACAATAAACATGGTACATTAATAAAATTAGATTTTCATTTAGAACTTGCTAATTTAGACGATAATTATTACATACAACTTCTGTAAATGTTTGGTTTGTTTATAACATACACATAAATATGTCTCATAAATAAAGCGGAATTTAAAATGTACCTAATTATTTAAGACGTACATTCAAAGAATACAGAATATAACCTAACCTATCTTGTTCAGGAATAGTTATAAATCTACAATAGGGTACAAGCATAAATTTTGCTATTGGTGGGAATTGACGCTTTATCAGGTCTCCTAACACCTTGCATGCCTATTTTTTCAAAAAAATATAAACTTTACTTTTAAAACGACTTTAAAAATCATAAAATTTGAAAGTCTGCCAAAACGCGCTTTATGTCACAAAGATGGCTGCCCCATGGTGACGTCATTTGTTTACGTTCTTATTAGTGTATCACACTCTGAGTTCTTGTGACCTAATTTGTTTCTGAAAGCTTTAAAAATGGATAAAGCCGAAAAAAAAACTTTGTATTCCAAGTATTGTATTGTTCCAGTGTGTAAATCAACGTCTTTTAAAACTCCAGACAAAATATTTGTTACTTTACCGGGTGGCGCAAGCAAAAATACACTTAAGAGAATGGCATTACTTTTGTTTGTGAAGACCATTTTAATGTAAGTACCTACTTCTATGCTGGCAATTTTTATTCTTAAATAGTTTGAGGTTATGTACCTATATGTCTAGGAATCAACCATAGAAACATCATTTTCTTACGACCACACATCGAAATATGGTTGGTATATATTATATAAATCAAACATAGTTTAAATCGTATTTACGATAATGCTTTAACTCCTCTTATTTCCTCTGCATTAAAGCAGCTGTTCGACTTCATAAATTCAAGCAGCATAAATAAGTCTACTTTGGGCAAGTTATCAGTTTGTGCTTTTACATAACCTTCGCTAGCCACATCTTTACTCACAAAATATTAAAGAATCGTCACTGAACACTGAACTAGTAAATAAAATATATTCTTTCAAAACTTTTAAAATATCCTGGGAAATATCGAATATTTATGTCCACTTTCCACTTTACGTTGACTTTTAGAAATAAAAACGCACACACAAACACGTAATGGTCTCAAACAAACATATAAAGGATATTTTCACGTCGATGAAAAAATTAATAGTTGATTAAAATACAATATAAACACACAACTACACATAATCTAATGCAATACCGGCCATATTGACGTAAAGTAAACACAAGAGATATGACATCACACGTATCATCGGTAGCGTTCGGAAATCCTCGGGTTGTGGTCGAAAAGTGCATTGAAATTTGAATTTTATTTTAAAATTTGGGAGTTATTTCAAATGGAAACTGGTTTATTTCCTATTATTAGTAATTTTTGATATCATATTTACTATTATAAATTAATAACCAGCAAAATATGAAATATGCGTGTACTCTATTCCTCAATTATATTCTGTTTTTAGTATTTGTTGTTAAAGCAGCAACAGCCTGGTGACAGAGCAAATTCTTAGATTCTTTACGTTTATTTTGTTAATATTTTATTAGATTTCCGCTGGTATAAACATAAAACAAAACAAGTTTATAAAAAAAACTAATAATTTTAATTGTGTTTATACTAATAAGATCCTCAACAGTTTACCAAGAATCAGGAATAATCTAAAAAGTTTATTTATTTCTAAAAATATTTATGAAAGTTAAAAATAACTTTTTCCAAAAGTACCTACTTGTTAATACACATATAAATGCAAGTAGGTATCTGGTTAGTTAGTATTATAACAAGATATATTTCGAAAAATAATTTTTAATTTAATATCACGTACTTAGTGTATTGTCAGAAAATCAGTTGGTTATGGTTGTTCAAATTATAATGAGCTCAAATAGACATCAAAATCTTTTGCGGTTTGCGGTTATTATAACAAAGCTTCAACTAAAGTAGATTTTAATAGATACATAGCAAAGAGTTATCACCGTACACTAACTACCGACAAGTAAATTCACTTCGTCAATTTATGGGTTACCGAAAATTTCCTTACCCCTCCTATCGTCTGGCGAGTTCTGGATAGTTTAAATCGAGACAGTGTTGAGTACAGGGGTAGCACGCAATGCTAATGTGCTGATGATCGAAATTTCGGAAATATAATTTTTGTTTTGTTTTCGTTTTTGTGAGCAGATCATTGTTTTTGCGTAAGCATTAAAATATTTAAACATATTTTTATTATAAAGTTGTATTTAGTATAAATATTATAGTGTCTTATTTCAATGCAAAATGTCTGGAGTGGTATATTGTTCTGTTGACGATTGTCGCAGTAAACTGAAAGAGAGACCGTTTTTTAGATGCGCAAAAGACAAAATTAGGTAAGAAAAGAGGTAATTTAGTGGTATACAAGTAAACATTTTTTATTTTCTATATTATATTGCAGATGTGAAGCTTGGAAAAATGCTTTGGGTTTTAAAGGAAACCACCGATATGCCAATATAACGGTGGAACAATGTTATAATGGGGTAAAAATTTGTAATTTGCATTTTTGCTTTATACAAAATCTGAATTGTTTAAAAGTACAGTTAGTTCTACGACTACAAATAATACCTATACTCCTCTAAAAGTGTTTACGACTGATTATAGAAATATAAAAAGTGTGGATGGGAATGCACTAATATACGTTACTCGATACCTACTTAAAAAGTGTTTATTGCAGCATTCCTATAACACTTGCTTAGAATTTATTGAGATAAATGATCTAGAAGGAGAATCTACTGTTTTTATGAAATATAAAGATTATAGTGTTACATCCAAAATTTGTAATATGGTTGTGCCTCCCAAAAATTTTGTGGAACTCGTTATAGAATTGGAAAACACATTTTTAAATCAATTTAATAAAATGGCCCCTGAATATGGTGTCGGTATGAAGTTAATAATAGCTTTAAGTATGTTAAATTGTGTCATCCTTGTACAAATTTCCCAGTTGATTATTTTTATTCATTGTATACAAGATTACGTATTTATTATACACTGAAATTTGATAATCGTAACATTAAAACTGAAAAATTACAGAAACAACACCCCAAACTAAGTAAATCAGTAATACACGACTGTCCCTCGTAACTGTTGTATTATGATAAGAGACGTGTAGGGCGCCATAGAAAAGATGTATCAAAATTTTCGAACGTTAGGTTAGACGCAAGTGAATTTACTTGTCGGTAGTTAGTGTACGGTGGTATTATCGATTGCGCTTTTAAAATGTGCGAAGAGGAGTATCTGAAAATGAAATATTCTGATAAGAATACCTCATAATCGTAGCTATACTTTTAGAAAAATTCTCTACTATCAACAAAATTAATCAAATTTGCGGTGCTGGTCCACAAATTAATAAAATAAGTACTTAGTGCCAATCATCGTTGACACTATCATGGAATATAGTAAATATACGTTTTTTTCAACAGATGCACGCCTTCATATCTTTAATTAGAGGATTAAGTGAAAAAACTACTGTTTATTAATAATTACGTCATGGATATTATTGAAAAAATAATAATGTCCGAGTGGCAGATTTTTATTTGTTTTGCTAGAAAACATAATAATGATGTTGACCGTTATATTTTCTGAAGAAAAAAACAAACACTTTAAAAGGATTGCAAACAATATGCAGCTAAATATTTCTTTTTAATTTGAATTTTCCATTTTATTATACCTAAGGTATTTACCCCTATAAATAGATACATAAAAAGCTAAAAAGAAAATCATTTATTTCCAATAAAATAACTAATTAAGTTTTTATTTCTCGAGGGAAAATGTACAGCACTTATATAAATTAAATCCTTTACAGATTATCCTTCGACTGTGATTTTACTCAGAATTATAATTATATACTGTTAATGTATTTCGTCGTTTAGTTTATCATTATCCTTTATATAGAACAAATTATGTACCTATATAGGCCAGTCGGTAAGGGTCATTTTAAAGCAAAAGTACAAGTAATTAGCAATACGGCTTGATTTTTTTACAAGTACCTTGAAGTATGTAGTTTAATATAAAAAAAAGTTTACCAGTCTATCGATTTCCCAAGTTGGGAAAACAATCAAAAAAATAATAAAAAATACCACCCTGTAGAGGAAGTGTTTTGCAATAAAAAAGGTCTCCTGCGTTTTTTCCGTCCGATCAATGGTTTGTCCGTAAAAAATTCGGTAAACTAAGTATGTGTTCCGCATCCGCGCGACTCTGCTGCACGGCGGAAGAAAATATAAATATTCAATCAGAATTTTTTTCAATCTTTGGTGAGTGTTAAGGTTGTAAATAATAAATAAAAGGTGATAAATTAATTTTCACATATTTTTATTGGAAAAAGGTATGAAAAAATTTATATCTTAAAATTATACAGTGCTATTCAAAAGTCCCCTATCTTTTGAACGGCTACACTTACATTAATAAAATCATGAGGGTGAAAATAAAGTGTTGTAAACTTATCTACGAATGGTAACAGGTGAAGTAATAGTAATAGATGACGTCACAGTGCCACTCTGGACAATAATTTTAAATAGGAGCTTATGGCAAGTGATATCTCGTTTGAAAGTCAATG
This sequence comes from Galerucella calmariensis, assembly GCA_910591675.1. Lineage (NCBI taxonomy): Eukaryota > Metazoa > Arthropoda > Insecta > Coleoptera > Chrysomelidae > Galerucella > Galerucella calmariensis. The sequence goes on along the minus strand of CAJUYG010000050.1, from coordinate 502,022 downwards.
ACTTTGGCTACATAGCCATATTAATTTTATTTGAATTTAAGCTAATTTTGACGGATAAATTAAATAAATATATATAATATATTTTTTATTGAGATACTTGGTTTTTGATTAGAATATAATATTTATATTATATATGAGTAATTTGCTAAAAATGATTATGTGCTATGACAAAAAAAATGCCATCTTAAAGCAGACACTTTCCTCTTCCAAACGCCGTATTACAATTATTTATATCTACATTATAACTGTACTATAGTTTATAATGTACTTTGCAGCGCTTCAGAAAATAGAGTCGCGCGGATGTGGAACACATACTTAGTTTACCGAATTTTTTCCGGACAAACCATTGCTCGGACGAAAGAAACGCAGGAAACCTTTTTTGTTGAAAAATACTCCCCCTACACGGTGGTATTTTTTATTTTTATTTACCTTCCTCCCAGCGCGAAATATTGGAAAATTTCGAAAAAAAAAGTTTTTTGATTTTTTTTTCTAATTTGGGAAATCGATAGACTGGTAAACTTTTTCTTACATTAATCTACATACTCTAAGGTACTTATAGAAAAAAAATCAGCCGTATTGCTAATTACTTCTAGTTATTACCCCTATCGTCTGGCCTACTACTAGTATTTCAAGGTATTATGTGTCTAGGGAACACGCTTTGATGTTATTACTATCGATATGTTTTGATCACATCCCTACCTTTTTGGAGATAAACTGATGCAAAAAACACAAGTTTTCAAACAGATTTTCTTTCATTGTTTTTGTGTTTTTGATAAAAGAAATTAAAAAATAAATTCTTCACAAACTATATTTTGTAGATAGAAATGCAAATACTATATAGTTTCACACTGAACAAATAAATGAACAAAATGTGCTGCAATATAAACACTGTCCTTTTGGTGATTAAAACGTAAAAAAATATAAATCAAGTTGCTTAACGATTCTTCTTACTAACAGTTTATTTGTAGAGGACATTAATACCTGTGTTTTTCTTTATATTTTTCCCATTTTCATAAAATTTAACCTACACAATTTTAGTCAGATCCTGTTCAAGTGATTTTTCATCATAGTTTTTGTGTTATAAAATAGTTCTTAGGTACCTACGCTTTGCTTTGAACACACCTAATACAAATCATAAATCAAAGAAAATCCACTTATTTATCAGACAGTTGTTTGTTATTTTAAGCATTATATTTGTAAACTAGATGATGTTAACTGTGTGTGAGTTATATTAGAAGAAAGGGTTTATCTATCAACAATATTTCAAATAAAATCAGTCCATAAATATATATACAGGGTGTAATGAAAAGATTAGTCTAATTAGGCAAAAAATAAGTCGATTGAAAATCTTCATCTATGATTCTTATATTATTTGAGCCTCTTTTACATTCTTTATCTTCCAAATTATCTGTATTATATAAATTCTAATATTTATGGATTTTTCCTTTTATCTGTGTTAAAACTTGTGCTTCAATTTCTAATCCTATTTCTCCATGTCCCCCTTTTTGTTTTTTATTCATAAACATTCAATTTTCCCAGTAAAAATTTGGTACAGAGCACCCAAAATTTGAAGATTTCTTACGATTAAAAAAAGATCAAATGTCAGGAGTATATTCAAAAAGTAAAAAATATCAACTTACCTTTTGATACAAACACCTATAAAATTTTTAAAATCAACGTAACCACAAAAGGTTCATAACCTTATTTTTGACAAACAAATAAAACTAAATAAGAAACTTCACATGAGCGAAATAAAAAAAAACGAGATGCTGCTCGTTCCTCTAATCTGAATACGCCGCGACGTCGGCGTCGATGTCTCGGTGCTCGCCCTTCGGATTGTTTGTTAGACGACCGTTGAATGAATGATTTCCAGCTTCCTCGTGAAGCATTTCAAAATCGGAAAAGTGTACATGCGCTATACACAATAAATATTTTTATTAAACAAATAAAAAATGTATTCCGATGCTCTAGAATCCAACAGCTCTTCACCACTTAATAAATTGTCATTGAGATGCTTTTAGGAACATGAATTTTAGATAATTTTTATCATAATTATTGAATGGAGACAAGAAGTCAAGTATCTAGGTTTAACTTTAGACAGTAAACTCCTGTGGAACAAACACGAAAAGGAGATTACATAGTGTGCACAAATCTGGCAGGAAGAAACTGGGGCTGTAACCCAAAAATCCTAAGCTGGATTTACACTGCCATAGTGAGACCAATCATCACTAATGGAGCCATTGCGTGGAGTAGTAGAACTAGCCTATTGACGACGAAAGAAATCCTCTACAAAATTCAAAGACTAGCCTGTATATGCATTACAGGAGCAATGAGAACATGCCCAACGGCAGCCTTGGAAGTGATTCTCAACCTCACCCCTTAATCAACTTAATCGTACATAGACAAGCAATAAGCGACAAATAGGCATTAGAGTGGCTCTTTTGGTACATAATGTTGTTCATCAATCCTTTCTCCTAATAGATTACGTGAACTTTTTTATATTTTGGAAGATTTTTCGGTTAAAATTCGCTTAGAATAGTTAATTTTTTTGGTGATAGGAAGATTTTTTGTTTAAACCCTATATTAGAAAACCCCTCAGTCGAGTTTGTTCAAGTAAGGGATTCATTTGTTTGCTAAAAATCTCGTGGAAACGAGTATGATATAGTGACTCGCTAAATGCCGTTTCGTTGCGTCAGCAGAAGAACTGACAAAAGTGGAAGAGTCTTTGAAGTATAAGTGAAGTGTGGTTCGAGAGGCAGGTCTCCGGAACTCACTTTTACAACAACCAGTTAATATAAAAGTGAACGTGAAACGATTTATTGAACTTTAAAAAAAGTGAATTTCATATGGCTTGGTTGGAAATTAAAAAGACAATGCGAATTATGTTTTCCACTGAAATTTTTTTTTCTACTCCTATACTTTAAGTTGTTAATTATATGCCAATTTTCAGTTTCATAATGATACTCATTATAACACTGGTTTTCATTATAAAACTGAAAAATTGACCAATAGAAATCTAGATTTTCAAATACCCAAGTAGGCAGAACCAATATTTTCTGTAGAATGTTTGACAGTGTTTTATGACAGTTTCAATCTTTTGCGTTAGTTTTTAAAAGAAATGTCGAGCACCAGACCGAAAATAGTTAATGACCAAGGCAAATACATATTTAAACTTATTATTTTTACAATAATTTATTACTAATATTGTATACATAACATACTTATACGCTTTATGCTATCAATTCAACCATGTGGTCCCGTGGAAAAAATAGTGTATGCAACTCTCATGCAATGGTTATTAATACACTCGCATTAACCATACGAAGCTCGCTTTTGGCTCTTTTCGTATACCGGTTAATGCTTGTGTATTAATAACCATCATTACATGATCGTTGCAAAATATATTATTGTTACGAACTCACTGATTCAGAAGCCGGTCCTGTCGCAAATTATGAATGCGACCTTTCTAGAAAGGTTCTTTCGCAGGTTATATTCAGTGTTCTCGAAGCGTACCATACAATGGCTTATTCACGAATGTTCTCGAATTATAAAGTATACGCATATATATAAAGTATAGGTGGTATATTCAAGAATGTTCTAGATCTTCAAAGAACTATATATATATATGCGGGTTTTCGAGTGAGTCGAGGAGTTGTTCAGTATACGGTGAACCAGTAAACAATTTCAGGTTTCAGTATACAGTGAGTGAATATAAATAGTAATAGGACAATTATTATACCGAGTGTAGATAAATTTAGCCATAGTGAGCGTATAATTTTATCCCACGGTAAAAACAGTTCAAATAAATAAGAAAGACGTTACATTATTATTAAATTGGTTGTAAAATTTTGGGAGAAGTAAAGTTTTTGATTACACAATATACATGTAGTGTATAGGAAAAAATTTATTATATCGAAAAGTAATCTAAATCTCGTTTTCTAAATATAACTTCCATCTGCCATCTCTATTCGTCTAACAACGCGATAATGCCCATTGTAATGGTCGATGTAACTGCGCTATATGAATAAATTATTGAAAATACGTTCAAAACATCTTCTCGATGATAAAATATTCAAAGATTTGAGAATGTGAAGCATCTTTTCCATGGGACAGTTCTTTTATGTAGTGAATACGTGAATGATACTCAGTCCCATTGTCGTATTTACATGCGGGAATGATGATTTTTCTCATTTTACGTTGAATTCACTTCGCCGAGGCATTTCTAGGCTTCATTAAATCCTTTTAAAAAGATCTGTTCACTACAAAACACGGAACAGTTGAGAAACTATTGGCTTGTGTATAATGTACAAGAAGTTACATTTTTGAAACTTTAGTTCTTACGTCAGGTTAGGTTTGAGCGACCGGGTGTCGCGACGCAAAATATCTGACCGTTAGGTTACGTTGCTTCGTTATGTGCCTAACATGCGTGCGTGTGCTCTCTCCTGAGTCTCTCTCTCTCTCGTTTACGAAGCAGCGATTCATATGCTTCGGACGGGAATCGAACCCGGGCCGCCCGCGTGGAAGGCGAGCATTCTACCACTGAACCACCGATGCTACATTAAAATTCTATGCAAAGCTGGTATTCGCAGTGCTGATGATTTACTTGAATTTGTTCGGATAAATTTTTACTATTATTTCCATATTTTTTTTGCGTGATTGATCTTTTTTGTTTATTTACAGCATAGATTGTCAGGACGGTAGGTTGTGTTTACTGGTTTCTAAGTTTAACACGTCGGTAAGTGATTCACTTACCGTTCAGACGTCGAAAAGTAATAAATAACATAAAAACAATTTCATCAAAATGCAAAATATAATTTAAACTGATCGAGAAGTATAAATGTCACTTTTGACATTTCATTCATCTTGAAGAAATTTAAATTATTTTATTCGGAATTTATTTCAATAGATCGCATGGTATAAGTATCTCGAACGTTAAGGGTAATTACAACGTTTGCATGTAGATTCCTCTCGTAAAATTGGACAAAATGATATGAGGATTAAGGGGTCTAGCACATTTAGTTTTCGAAACACAGGGTGTTGAAATTTTGAAAACTTGAATGTTTTAATTCGATAACTTTAAAATGGATGAATAAATTGATTTGACATTTGGCAGGTTGTTTTTAAATGTAAAAGGGCATATTTTTATAGAAATAGTAGTTTCTGCAACTAGTGTGGATATGATGGCCATATCGCACGAGGACGAAGTTCAAGTGCGATATGGACAATCCACACGAGTCGAACAGCATATTTTTTCTACGACCCACTTGAGAAAAAATCTAGAAAATAAAAATTTCTATAAACTGTAATATAACTTCAAATTAAAAATTTAACAATTCAATTTTATGTTTCCACTAATTTTTTTGTGGTAAACGTACAGTTCTTGAATGTCCAATTTGTATAATGCTACGGTTTCCCTTTTTAAATATACGATGCTGTTAAAAGTAGATGTTGCCAGTCGGACTCCCTCATGAAAGGTACCGTTCCATTATCTATAATAATGAATATTCTGCTAAATATTTCAAACGTCTACATGTTGTCGTTATTAATATCAACAGAATAATTATTTAAAAATAAAATTAACAATTAAAAAAAAGTTTCTTCACGGGGAAGTAAAATAAATTCTTATATATTAATATGTGTATTCAAAAAATTTTTGCTTAAAAGGAACTAAAGTTCCTACCGTGTGTCCCGCGACACGTTCTACCTTTTTTTATTTCAATAATTGACTAGAATACACCAAAGTCTTAATATAACCACAGAAATAAAACTCAAGACTGTGCAGCTCTGGTTCAAGTGAATAAAACAGTTTTTTCAAATGATCTAATTAAAAAAAATTGAAATAAAAGTAGTGAGCTTGATAGAAAAAGTTTATTACTATATATACTATATATACTTGTATATACTATAAGAGAAACTTTTGTTTTTAACAATCCAATTTCTTTTATTTCGGATGAATCAGTATACTTTTTTTCCCCAGCATTTTCCAGCTTTTATGTACTTTCCTAAAATTCCGAATAACTCAACCAAATACAGATAAGTGGTTAGCAACCATATCCTGCTGAATTTCAAGATGACAAGGACAAGTGCGGTATGAGGACGAAAAAAAAATCTCGAGTTTTTCTCCAGCTTATTAGAAATGAAATATATATCTTTTTATATACGTTGAAATCTTTTTTACAAATCAAAAAAATACCCCGTATATAATTATGTAAAATATTGAATACAAAACAAATTTTAAAATAACATTGAAATATTTATAATATTTTTGTATACATGATGAAAATAAACAAAAATTTATTATAAAATAAACGAATTGCTGATTCAACTAAAACATTGTTCTACTTATAAAACAATAATTAGTTTATCATCTGCATTTAATTTACCTTTTGACTTCATCGTTGAAACGTTTTTATTTGAAGTGCGATAATGAGAATTTTCTTTTTTTCAACCTTGTTAGTTTTTGTTATATTTTCTCATTGCAAAGATATTCGAAATGTTAAGTTTTTAGCAACGCAAGATGGGTAAGTGCTCTATAATTTTTGTTAATTTTATATCTTTGTCTGCAAATATGTATGTATTTGACCTAAAAGATCTATTGTGCTGTGCAGTTGGAAAGTATGTGGATGGCCACATTACATTGGGGCTGATTTCGCAAAAGGGTTCAGGCCCCCAGAAAGGTCCGCAAATAATATGCCTAGGTATATTTTTTGTGTCGAACAGTATTTTCATAACTTTCTCATGCTATTTTCAAAAAAAAAATGTATTATAATGTTTATATGCCATCAAAACCGAATGCTTTGTATAACCAAAACAAAACTAAATTAGATCGTTGCAGGGAAACAAAGCAAACAACTGCCATAAGCAAATAATTTTTACAAACGATCTTTTTTAGCATAAAAAAACAAGCTGAAGAAAATTTGCCTGTGAGAAAAACCCGTGATACGGAAAATGTTGACGATACCTTTATACCAGCAGAGCTTGCATCAGAACGAGATAAAAGATGTTCTGACAGGTAATTTATTTTTTTTTGGTGAACCATTTTACCTATTTAAAGCACGTCTGAGCGTGTTTAAATCGAACTTTTTAAAACGCGCGTTTTTTAAAGTTACCGTGGCAACATCAACAACTCGAGAAACGAAATCTAAATCATAGATAAAAACATGTCTAAATAACAATAGTTTGTAACGTCAAAACCTTTATTCGAACAATATTTAACAATTCCAATTTTATAAATTAAAATTGAAAGTGCCGTTGGTATTGTTTGAAATATTAATATTTCGATTTTTCAAATCTTAGGAGATGGTATTTAAATTAATACTATTGACATTCACAGAACTCAATAAGGTTGAACTTCCATCAAAATACAAATTAGTTTATGTTTTTCTCATTTCCATGACAACGCAAGGTATACACATCATAATATACATCACGAATTCAACCATTTGACATTTAGTTCTTATTTCCATCTATGATTTCCATTTCTTGTTGTTGTAGTAGTTATAGACCAGTATTTATAATTTTAAAGTGCACCAATAAAAAAAATAGCGTAAAGTATTCGTGGATAACTGGTCTTTAAAACACTTGCTCTATTTCGAGCACTTCGGCTTCGCCGTCTTACTGTGTTCTAGGATTCTGAATTGCTAGGAAATTAGAAAATATGTGGATAGAGGTTTCTTATTCCATGCCAAAAAATTTGCATTCTTCTTCCTCCACTATTTTGAGCTTTTTCAGGTGCCCATTCAGACGACAATGTCCCGTTAGGATCCCTGTTAAAACTTTTAGCGTAGTTTTATTTTGACTTATGCATTCATTTGATCTCAATAGGTTGTAGTCATCCAGAAGAGTCTTTGATTGTATAAGCCCTACTAGATCTTTACAATGGTCAGATCTCTTTTTCTCGGCTTTACCTATTTCTTCCAATATTACATTGGGGCTGATTCCGCAAAAGGGTTCAGGCCCCCAGAAAGGTATTTCAGCCCCCCTCTTTTGCTATTTCATTTCCTTCTATTCTATTCCATTAGGATTTTTGGGTTACAACCCCAGTTTCTTCCTGCCAGATTTCTGCACACCATTAAAGCTACTTTTGCCTTGTATGTAATCTCCTTTTCGTGTTTGTTCCACAGGAGTTCACTGTCTAGAGTTAAACCTAGATACTTGACTTCTTATCAGCATTCAATCTCGTTCCCATCAAGTTTTATGGTTTTGAGGTTGAGTTTTCTTTTCTTAGTGAAGTCTATCAGGATGGTTTTAGTGGGGTTGTTTTTACAATAGTTTTCTATTTACTTTTCGTTGAAAAACATTCTTTTTATTTAAATTGTAAACTGTAATTTATTTAGACTTGGTATTCCATTATCCTCAAGACTTGGAGCTCCAAAAACCGATCTACCAGAAGATAAAAGCAAAAAAGGTCGTAAACTGTACGAAACCTTGTGCAAAGCTTGTGTTAAAAAAAATAGTTGCCAGTCCTTGAACGATTGTCCGGTTTGTGGAAAATGGTGTGAACAAGCTTCTTCTATTTGCGATAACGAAAGTAATTTAAAAATAGATCAAGGACAAGATGCTACTTCTTTGACTGAAATTGTTTCAAGCAGAGGAAATTTCGAAGATAATTCCAATATTTATACAGTTACAATCACAAACGGAACTTTAATGGAAATTATCCTTAATTTAATATCAATTAAAAATACCAAATCGGTAGAGAGCGTTACAGTATCCGTCAAAGGTGTACCTAATCAAGAGATAAAAGTTGATACTGATGATTGGGACGATACTACAAAGCAAGATATTTTGAGCGATATAAATGAGAGGATATTAGCTATGGTAAGATCTGTTATTTTTATTTTTTTATTTTTTCTTTAACTGTATTTTCTTTTATAGCTGAACCTTAAAAATAAAGTTTCTTTTGAGCCTGCAATCGTTGGTGGTATTTCAAAAGGAACTACTTTACGAGATTCTGAAGTTGAAAATATCGTACCTCAAGTAATCAACCCTGATATCATCGAAGAATCTCCCGACATGTCTTCTATACTAGGACATAAAGAAAACCCGCAGGTATGTATTTTGGGGAGACACTCACTGAGACCATGCCACAAAATCTGCATTCTTCTTCCTCCACTATTTTGAGCTTTTTCAGGTGCCCTTTTAGGCGACAATGTCCCGTTAGGATCCCTCTTAAAATTCTTTACTTTGACCTATCCATTCATTTGATCTCAACAGGTTGTAGTCACCCAGAAGAGTCTTTGATTGTATAAGCTCTACTAGATCTTTCCAATGGTCAGATCTTCTCTTTTTCTTGACTTTACCTATTTCTTCCAATATTACATTGGGGCTGATTCCGCAAAAGGGTTCAGGCCCACAGAAAGGTATTTCAGCCCCCCTCTTTTGCTATTTCATATCCTTCTATTCCAGTGTGTCCTGGAATCCATAGTAAGGTGACTATATTGTTCTCACCTAGTTCATTGAATTTGTCTAGGCATTCCCACACCAATTTGGAACTGATTATACAAGAGCTCAGTGCTTGGCGATGATTTCCGCTTGAAAGATACTTGGGATTTTTCCCAAGCTTCTCCTTCTCCTATCCCTGTCCCACAGGTAAAATAGGTTTCTTTCAATACCCATGTATAATGAAGTTAAAAATAATTTATTATTTAGGTGCTTAACAGAAACTCTGAGGTAGACATGGAAATCGTACATCAAGACCAATCTCGAAATCAACTATTTTCCGACAGCCTGAAAAACCCTCAGGTATGTCCCATGATCCGTTATGTTGCTGTTTTGGTATTCCTCATTTTTTTTTATTACAGTCTAACCAAGTTGGATCCGCCGATCCAATTCCAGAAGATGAAGAATCAATGCGTGAAAGCAGTGCCGCCTTTTCTACTTTTAATAACGTAAAAACTGTCGAATTTAACCCAGAATTGAGAGAAAATCCTATTCCCACCGACAACATCCCATTAAAAGACATGGAGAAATTCATGAGAGCCCCACAGCTTCACCACATTCATCATCATCATCATGGCTGGTTAGCGAGATCAGACAGCTCTTCCAACAAACTACCAACTGAAAGAAGAACCTTTACAAATCCTCCACAACAACAACAACAATTTTCACCGGTGTTTAATAATCGACAACCGTTTGATAATAATTTTCAATTTTCTCCTTTTGCCTCATCGTTTTTCGGACGATCTAATGCTCCCATTATAAATTCTGGATACGAATTAGATGAAACTAAACCACTAGCACAAGGACCTTCAGTGCAAACAGAAAATTTGGCTCCTAAACCACATGAAATAGTTTCATTATCAGAACCGTTCAACAGCCAGGTGACTCCTGAAGCTAGAGACCATCATCATCATCACTTTCATCATTGGCATTCTTCTGGTTTTCGCGCAAATGAAAATGACGCAGAGCCAGGAAAAATTTTGAAACAAACAGATGATGTAGGAAAACCTTCAACTTTATCCTCCTATTCTCATGAAGCTAGACAGTTAAACAATCAATGGGACCCATCCAACTCACAACTAACTAATAATGGCGGAGTTAATCCGGGAGTTTCAATGAGAACTTCACCAGAAGATGGTTCTTTTCTAGAATCACCTGCAGAACAATCTGAATCGATGAATGTAGGAAAACCTACAGAGCAGCAACTGCTGCTTCCCTCCCAATTTCGATTGAGTGATTCAGTTGAAAATCCCATACCTCTTTCTCCGGAAAGCGACATGGAGTTCCAAAACGAAGGACCTGTAGAAGACTCTAATACATCCGAAAGAAAAATAAAATTAGGAGCAAGGGCGAACGAATTGTTGAAAAAAATTAAGGAGAGACAAGATCAGAAGTTGGCGAAGTTAGCGAAGGTGAGAGAGAATATTGTTGGACAAAGAAAATCTGCAGATGAAGGTAATATAATTTTTGTCTACATAACATTGTTTGTTGATATTTATTGTTATTTCCAGACTCATTAGGAGATTCCAGTCTTGGGGAAGCCCAACCAGCAATTACACTTCAATCAAGACACGAACAACCAGTTGAAGATCCCTTAGATTTGACCCAATTAGCTTTGATGAACTTAGAAGAAGTTCCAAGTGAAAACAACCCAGACGCTTCCATTTTGGGAAGCCAGCCGTTGGATAACAGTTGGGAGAGAAATTTTAAAACTGATTCGTTGCACTTTGTAAAGCCAAAACCAGAAGGATATTTAAAAGCTGTAGAACCTGGTGCTTCTATTCGTGGACAGCTTGAACAAAATGAAATGGGATTAGGAAAACTAATTCCATCTTCAAAGGATATGCAAATATCTTATAGAGGACCTTCGGATATTTACTTTATTGGAAATGGTATTAAGCTTCCTCTTCGAATGGAAACTGGGGAAGATGGAACGCTAGCGTTATCAGTGGATGTGGAAAAACTATGTTCCTGTCAAAATATTAGCTGTCCTAAGGACCATTCCACGATCGAACGTACGGTGGGTACGATATTAGAAAAAAATGCAGAGCTGCAAGAGCAGTTGGAAGATACTCTTGGAATGAGTCCAGATTCTAGTGGTAATACTTTTATAAATTTGAAGGATAGAATTGCAAATAATTTCAGGGATGAAGAGAGGAGGAATCGACGATCAGTGGAGGATACTTTAACCGATAACAAAGATAAAATCCAACGTTTTTTAAAAGGAATGTTGAGTAAGAGTGTTAAGGATTTAAAAAATAAACTTTCTTCAACGTTACCTAATAAAAAAGTGGAAGAAAATGTGATACCGGTTAATAAATTGTATAAATTCAAATATATGGAAGATCAGTTGGCTAATAATATTGAAAAAACGGTGGATAATTTTTCCAAATTCGATGATGCTCTATTAGAAAATGAATCTGATATTTTAAAAAATATCAATGAAGATCCTCTTGTTAGAAAAGAAGTTGGTTTTATTAGTGATTTATTGAGTTTTTTTAAAACATTAACTGTAGATAATAATAACAGTAATAATTTATAAAATAAATAAGTATTTATGTATCTTTTTTTATTTTTTACATCCCCCCATTCCTCTTTTATCCAGTGGCAGCTCGTGAGCTTTTTAAGAGAGGAGGCTGGACATAAAAATATACTTTACTCAGCCAGTTAATTTAACCTTTGCGCAGCGACCGTACCAGCTACAGTAGTGACAAAATTATTTGTTGCCAAAGATTACAGAATGAAAATATAAGATGTTTCACTCGTTCGAATTTATCGCGTAAAGCACCGATGCCGCTGGTGACTTGGATGGTACAGTACGTCGCTACGTCCTTACTTGCATTTAATTTGGCATATTATACGGGACGTCGTCCGTCGAGCGCTGTTATTTTAGAACGGTGTTTATAATTGGTTGTTCGTGTTTTATATTTATATTGCATATATTTTTTAAATTTATTAATTAATTGTCGAAAAGAGCAAAAAAGCAAAGCTTAAACACTGAATATTTTTTAATATTTGCTAATACAAAATTACGGATTTATTTTTATAATGAGGATATTATACAGTGTGGAAACCACTTATGGAATAAAATTCTTTATGTCATTATTTTAGAAAATTATAAAAAATGCCGAGACACGTCAACTTTTGAATTGAGTTGTGCGTTATGTAAACATAAATGTAAATCTACAGGGTGATTCACGCAAGTATGCCATAGTCGGTGTTGTTTTTTTTAATGAAACAC
>CAJUYG010000050.1:465587-479340 GCA_910591675.1 Galerucella calmariensis | reverse complement strand
ACTTCGGCTCTCGCCCAACCGAATGTATTCTTCGACCACTTCTTTGGTGACATCTAAAAGAAATATTTATTATAAACAAATTTTATTAATATTGAATTTCTTTTATTTGGTTTACCTTAACAGATAAAAATGCTACGACTAATGCCGCTACGTCGCTGAGCATGTGAAAACTGTCCGCAACTAGCGCCATAGAATTTGTGATATAACCTACGACTATTTCGACGAAAAAGAAGAACGCCGTTAGCCATAGCATCGACAATAGGCGACATTTTTTACCGGAAAATTTTCCCATATCAACTGAAACAAATTTTATTACAATTTAATACATACACTGTGGGTCGATATAAAGGAGTACATTTTTAATTGAAAATATTTTTTTTGTTTTTTGGGCGATTTATTTTCTTTTTGCAGCACTGATAACCCAACATGTCCTCAACATGGCTGTGAATTTATTATTATTATTATTATTATTATATTTAGACAAGGGCAGAGGGACAAATCCCTATTATGCCCAAAAACAGATAATTACACAAGAAACTTAGGTACTAGTAGGTAAAGAACAGAAAAATAAGTACAATATACACAATATACCAAATAAACTATAAGTGCTCTAGCAGCGCACGATCAAGTCTGTTTTTGAACGAGTTAGTCAATGGTGCAGAAACTGTGGATACATCAAGATTATTCCAGCTGTCGAATACCCTGTTTGTTAAGAAGTTCTGTCTTGATCTGACGGTAAAGTTTTCTTTTTTGAGTTTAAAAAGGTGTCCTCTAAGGCGGTCATCTGGATTTAAGGTGAACATCATATCAAGATTACCAAAATTAAATTTTAATATTTTAAAAGTGGTAATGAGGTCTCCGCGGTGTCTGCGAAGTTCAAAGGAAGTTAGGTTGGCCATGGAGAGTCTTTCCTCGTAGGAAGGTCTTCGCTGTCCCAGGGACAGTCGAGTGGCTCTTCTTTGAACATTTTCCAAAAGATTTCTATCGCGAACTAGGTCTGGATACCACGTTGGACCGGCGTACTCGAGAATTGGTCGGACATAGATAGTATACAGTTTGCAAAACGACTGGAACGAAACACTCGAAAAGCACTTACGAATGAGATAAAGTCTGGTGTTCGCGCGCTTACAAACTGAAGTTATATGATCAGACCAAGTTAGGTTGCTATTTACGATAATTCCGAGGTCGTTATAGGAAAACACAGAATTTAATGGTCGACTATCTACGAAGTACGGTAGTAGTGGGTTGTTTTTACCAATTCGGAGCACTACACATTTTTCCGTGTTCAATGGAAGTAGCCACTGAGAACACCATCTGGAGATGGAGTTTAAGTCCAGCTGGAGGGTTTGTTGGTTGGTGATTGGATTCGTATATATCTTTGTGTCATCAGCGTACAAAGATATTTTATTAGTTACGTGATAAGGAAGGAATTTGGAAGCAAAAATAATGTACAGGGTCGGAAATTTCATTGCAGCTTTCGTTGGTGGCAAAGTTGCTAAATTAAAAGTTTAAGCTTCGTTGAACTGCGAACGAGCGCTGACACCACAACGCCAAGCAGCTGCCGCTGCACCGTTTGGCCGTTCGAACTAGGATTACTGTTCTCTTTTGAATGGACCAATTGACGGTAGAAAAATGAAAAATTGTGTTTAAGTTGAGTTGGGATTCAACAACCTAGCGAAGTGATCAAAATTTGAAAATTTCAATTAACATTATGACAGTATCTAGCAGACTTTGTATTTGTTTATCTCAGCTTGTAAAAGTCGCATCTGAAAAATTTTATTATTATTTTATTTATAACGTGAAAAGATATTTTTAACAAATTTTTCAACGCCAAAATGAGAAAAAAGTAGATGGAAATTTTTTTTTCGGTAAAGGTTCTAAAAAATTACGTAAAAAAATTTTTTAAAATTTTGTTTATGTTATTTATATAAATATAACTTTCACTCTATCAATTGCAGTCAACCGCTTCTCGATATCATTGATGTTCATAAATTTAAACGCGATTGAAAAAAAAAATTTGATTCCAATTTGAGCAGCCGCCATTTTGAATTTTGCAAATCTGAAAAAACGTAAATTTTTAGAAGTTCGCCCTCTATGTTTATCTATGTTTTGACCTCGATATTAATATTTTATTTATAATTACCAGCCAAAAATAGTATTTTCGAAAAAAGTTTCCATTTTTGGAAAATTTAGCATCGGAAAAAATTTTTTTTGGAAAAACTATTTACGTCACCTTCAAGAGCACACCCAGAAATGATATGAGCATAAATCACTTGAATTTTAGGTAGTCCGAGCTGTGCTTTCAAGCTGCGTCGCAAGCTCCAGCGGAAATTATTAGACAATCTAAGAGAGTGATGCTGGGTCGATACATTTTCTTTTAAAAATGAAAAATCAGCGATGGGAAACTTTTGATGTTTAACAGATTTTTCGACCTTACTTTCCCGGACTAATTTATGAAAATAGTTTAGTAACTTTAAAACTTAGAGAAAATGGTATGAATGTGGCCACCTAACAGCCCAGAATTAAATCCAGTTGATTATTCAATTTGGGGAATTTTCGAACAAAATTTGTATCAGGGACAACAATTTGAAACAATCGGGCAGCTCAAAGAAAGAATGCAGTTTGTTTGGAACAATTTTGAACAGGGTGCAATAAATGGGGCTATAAATTTATGACGCAGACGACTTCAAGAAGTGGTAAACAATAATGGTGGACACATTCATAATATTTACTCTCAATTTTAAAGTTACTAAACTGTTTTCATGAATGTGTTATTTGTTAAAATGTTATTTATTTTCGCGAATCCGGTAATTTCGGAAAATTTCCTTTTTACTGAAAAGTTCTGGATAGTTTATCTACCGAAAATGCATATTAGTACAATTTTAGCTAAGACAGTTTTCATTTGCAACGAGCTCAAATACACTGTTATATAATTTTTTTTACGGACCCTGTACACTATTTTTACTTCCAAATTTACAGCCATGTTGGGCTATTAGTCCTGCAAAAGGACAGTAAATCTCCCAAAAAACAAAAAAAATATTTTCAATCAAAAAATGTTATTATAATACTTTGTTAAAAAATATGTTTTTGTGGTATATTTAATATGAATCATTAAAAATATTCACTGTAGATAAAATTGAAATTAAATATGCAAACAACGAATCACAGTTCTATCACGAATAATTGTTGAAAGAATGTAGATGTGTAACGAATAAAAATTATTTTAAAATATTGAATAATAATTGAGACACTTATTTATGTCAAGGTTTATAATAACGTCGAATGGTAGGTAGTCCAATAAATGAAGAGACAAAGCAAATATTACAGAATAAAAATATAAGATGTTTCACAAGGTTAAAACAGTAAAAAGAGAAGCAGCTGCATGATGCCTTCATACCAATGCAAGTAAGGACGTAGCGACGTACTGTACCATCCAAATCACCAGACAGTCACCAGCGGCATCGGTGCTTTGCGCGATAAATTCGAACGAGTGAAACATTTTATATTTTTATTCTGTAATCTTTGGACAAAGCTCCTGAAAAATACCTGAAGACTTCACTTTGGGCTCAATTTGTAGGTCACGAAAGGTGTTTTTAAAAGAGAAAAAAACTTAACGCGATTGAGTTTACGGAAGGGGGGAAAATGCCCCCCTAAACTCTGGAAAACGGGTTTTTCGCTAATATCTGGCTAAATATGCGAATTAGAGAATTTTTCTTTCGATAAAAAATGAAGATCGTCTTATTATCTACAGAAATTGCCCCCATCATTTTTTTTTCGAAAATTCGATAGTTATCGAGATAATGAGACCTAAAAGTCTCCTCATTTGCATGAAATAGTCTCAAAATTTTGTGGAAAAAAACTTTGACCGCTTTTTTAAATATTTTTGTCAAGTACGGACGAGCTGCAAATCACATGGAATGATAGTTACGAGTCTTCCCATTGTGGTGAACTTTGAATCATTGCAAAATGTCAATTTTTTGCAGAATTATGGAGCAATTCGTCCACCCCCTGCATAGACAGCAAAATAGGGTACAAGCATAAATTTTGCTATTGGTGGGAATTGTCGCTTTATTCGGTCTCCTAACACCTTGCATGCCTATTTTTTCAAAAAAATATAAATTTTACTTTTAAAACGACTTTAAAAATCATAAAATGTGAAAGTCCGCCAAAACGCGCTTTACGTCATAAAGATGGCTGCCCCATGGTGTGACGTCATTTGTTTACGTTCTTATTCGTGTATCACGCTGAGTTCTTGTGATCTAATTTGTTTCTGAAAGCATTAAAAATGGATAAAGTCGAAAAAAAACTTCATATTCCAAGTATTGCATTGTTCCAGTGTGTAAATCAACGTCTATTAAAGCTCTAGACAAAATATTTGTTACTTTACCTGGTGGCGCAAGCAAAAATACACATAAGAGAAGAGCATTATTTTGTTTGTGAAGACCATTTTAATGTAAGTAACCTACTTCTATGCTGGTAATTTTTATTCTTAAATAGTTTGAGGTTATGTACCTATATGTCTAGGAATCAACCATAAAAACATCATTTTCTTACGACCACACATCGAAATATGGTTGGTATATATTATATAAATAAAACATAGTTTAAATCGTACTTACGATAATGCTTTAACTCCTCTTATTTCCTCTGCATTGAAGCAGCTTTTTGACTTCATAAATTCAAGCAGCATGAATGAGTTTACTTTGGACAAGTTATCATTCGCTAGCCATATCTTTACTCACAAAATATGAAAGAATCGTCACTGAACACTGAATTAGTGAATAAAATATATTCTTCCAAAAGTTTTAAAATATCCTTGGAAATATCGAATATTTATGTCCACTTTCCACTTTACGTTGACTTTTAGAAATGAAAAAAAGCACACACAAACACGTAATGGTCTCAAACAAACATATAAATGATATTTTTACGTCGATGAAGCAATTATTAGTTGATTAAAATACAATATAAACACACAACTACACATAACCTAATTCAATACCGGCCATATTGACATAAGTAAACACAAGAGATATGACATCACACGTATGATCGGTAGCGTTCGGAAATCCTCGGGTTGTGGTCGGAAAGTGCATTGAAATTTGAATTTTATTTTAAAATTTGGGAGTAATTTCCAATGGAAACTGGTTTATTTCCTATTATTAGTAATTTTTGATATCATATTTACTATTATAAATTAATATCCAGGCATAATATGAAACATGCGTGTACTCTATTCCTACATGCAGAGCATCAGCAGCTGAAATGCGGAGACTTTTAGGTTTCATTATCTCGATAACTATCGAATTTTCAAAAAAAATGATAGGAACCATTTTTGTAGATAATGAGACGATCTTTATTTTTTCTTCAATTCGCATATTTAGCCAGATATTAGCGAGAATCCTGTTTTCCAGAGTTTAGGGGCCATTTCCCCCCCTTCCGTAAACTCAATCGCGTTAAGTTTGTTCTCGGTTAAAAACACCTGCCGTGACCTTTAAATTAAGCAAAAAATAAAGTCTTCGGGGACTTTTCAGGAGCTTTCGATATTTTCAGGTATTCAGTTTCTGGACTAAGTATGATTAGTTGATTTTTGTTTTAAATAGTTTCGCTATATTTCAACCGCTCCCCGTAGTATTTAAAATATAATATGTGTAATTATTATAATGTGATTAGATATTTGTTTTTTTAGACGGCACCAATATTGAAAAATGTCATTACTCAACAATGCGCACGGTACTTAATCAAAAAAATGATCGGCGATCATTTTACTCACCAACATCAATGAATAGATATATACATAGTTAAATACCCAAATAACGAGTATTAAATATTTTCGCAATGATATTTTAGTGCTGATAAAAAAACAACTCAATTATCTATAAGTGGCAGGGGTTTTTGAAAATTACAATTTTACCAGCCACTCATTTCAACCTAAAATCAATATCATCTTGTTCTAAGATTCAACCCTGTATTAGTTATTATTATTGCTTATTATTGAAAATCCTGTTAACCACAGAGGCTTGTAATAGATAATATATATCTAACAAAAATAGATAATATACCAAAATAATATTTATTTATTTTCAACCTCCTAAAACTGATTGGACAATATATTTTTTCAAACTGAAATTGATACCAGCATTCTGGTATAATCAGAATTTGGAAAATGGTTGATGAGAAGCAGGACCCTACTGAAAATTCTTTACAGTACATAAAGTAGGATACAATGATTTATAAATAATTGTTTGAAAGTAAGTAAATTAAACTATAGTTGGCACAGGAAAGATTATAAAAGTCTATATTTGCTTTTTTAAATTAAAATTATTCTTATCACAACAAAGCAAACATGTATTTTTATATAGCAGAGTTTAGTACCATTACTCGAGTATATAAAATTATCAGTAATATATTATATAAATAATTTCTTTGTGCTTTGTACATTAGATTGTAATAATTAATTTTATTTGACTTAAACAGAATTATCAGAAGTTTAGTTATCATAAGATGTATTATTGAATCAAATATATTCTAATAATTAGGTCGATTCGAAACTTTTATTTGTATTAAGTACAATAAATGGAAGTAGGATATGTTATACCCAATCAAAAATGTAACGGAATTGATCAAAAAAGTTGATTTAAAGAATATCTTCAATAAAAAGATTATAATGATAATATGTGAGCCGTTATAAACTTTTTACAAGGTTATTTGATACAAATCAAAGCATTGTAATAACAATAGGATATATAATTGATAGCATTTTTTTATATCCGATTTGAAAAATGTATAAATGGAAAAGTGTTATTTTATCACTATTTTTTTAGACTTCTTAGTCATACACTTACCTTGAATAGTTTTGAATCAATTTCTTTTCATCTTCTTATTTCAATATGATGGTGAATTACTAACAGCAATTAAGTGTTTGAATCAATAAAGGAGCACTGTCTAATATATATTAAACAACAATGGTTTAAAAATATGTACAAAAATAGAACTTTTATTCTTTTAACAATGTTATTCTCAATGAAAATGTTTTTTAAAACGTGTTTGGTTGTTACTGTAATTGGTGAATTTCTCAAAATAACTAATAATTATAAGGTTTGACACGCAACTTATTCTTTTTAAAATCTCGAATGTTGTAAAAATCAATCAGAAAAATGAGCCACAACAATTTTTGTTCAACGAAGGTAAAATGACAACTAATCTTCCATCGTGAATCCGTCATAAACGTCACTTCACTTCATATGTCAATGTCATATTTGAATAAGCTCGTTTGGTTTCTGTGGTTTTATTCAAGTTGGTAGTACATTTTATTGATTATTGAAAAGGTAGAGCCTTACAAGTTGAGAAAAATAAAACCGTGATTTATTCATTCAATTGTAACTAAAATAATTCCATGGTATTAAAATAAACTTTGTAGTTGGACTCTTCGATCCAATTATCCTTTGGAGGAAAAAAAGAAGTTTCCAGAGAAAAGAAGAGTGATAGGTGTCAAACGTCAAACTATTTTATTTGTATCTGTCACCGGAGCATTGCACAATGGGTCAATGTCAATGGGTATTTAAAAGTGAACTGATAATAAATCAATTTGTTGTAAAAATATTTATTAAATAACATATTCAAAAATTCAACATTTTGTTTTAAAACCTAATGTACTAAGTAACCAGCTGAAAAATAATAATATGTAATATGGAAATGAATATTCTTGATATAATGGATATTTTTTTATAAAATAATGGTAACACAAGTCCTAGGATATTATAATAAGAACTACCCAATGTCTATCAAGTAAGGTTTCGTATAAAATTGTTTTACAAGAAGCATCAGGAACTTTCTTGCATTATGCAAGGAATTGTTAGAATCTTGAATCTAAAACATAATATAGGATGAAAGATGATGTGAAACCAGCAAAAAACATCACAGCAAACCTGTTTTAAAGCTACCTCAGCACATTCTTTGATCTTCCCGTGAGATTGGTTGAAATCCATCGTCAGTAAAATCTTGACACATTCAGAATTACCACCAGCTTGCCCTACGCGAGACGGAGCATTGGCAAATTTCCTTATAACTTGCGGCTCTCCTTTCATTTCAGGTAATTGAGCCAACACATATCCTAGAAATGAGTAAAAATGTAAGTAAATCATTTTATATGTTAAATTTATAAATTTACCAACCTGCCAAGGCTCGACACAAAAATTTAAAATCCATAGAAATGTTCGTTTGTTTAGTAATACCTATCGCATTGAGTATTCCTCTACCCCATTTACTGGCACCTTTTTCATCGGAATACTGCAACAAGATTTGTGCAAATTTTGATAAAATAGTGCCAGAGTACGGTTCATCTATTTCCGAATGTTGTAAGACCAACATAAGAAAACCACACCAAATTAGAGGCATCTTTGGTTCCGTCATCTCACTGGAATACAAAAAAAAAACAGATCGGATTCAAAGAACAGTTATTTTAACACCCATTTACCTAATTTTAATGTTTATCATCCAATCCAAGCACATATTCAATAAAATTTCCGTATTACTATGTTTCGAAATCATTTGTACAAATATTGCGTTTAAAGCTAATATACAATTTTTGTTGATAACTATTTGTTGTAATTCTTTTTGTTTGGGTGCTAAAATAGTCAAAAGTTCTCCGATTTCTCGCCAAGTCGGTTGGAAGTCATCGGAAACTACAAAAAAATGTCTTTAAAGTAGATTTTCTTCCGTGGTTGAAGCTGTAAAGTTAAAATATGACTTACCTGTATTTGTAAAGTAACTATTAATAGTAACTTCCAATATATCGGCTAGAGCATCCAATTCTGTTACAGCTGCGCCTAAAGTAGCCAATAAACTTTGGATAATTAAACCGTTTCCGGGTTTATTTTCAATCCATTTTATAAAAGCATTCAAAGCAATAATTTTAACCTGATCTATATTCAAAAAACACAATAGTTCATTCAACAATAACGCCATTTCTTGCTCGGTGGTTACCATATATTCAAGATCGTTAAGTTGTCGGTTAATTAGTTGAAAAATATCCTGCTCTTTGCGGGAAATGTTGCTTTTGTTTCGATTAGCGTACACAGATAAAAGTTTTACGTTAGTCCTAACGTAAATCAGTCTTTTATTTAAAGTTTCCGCAGACATAATCGATTGTTGACCGTTGCACATGGAAACTATTTTAAGAAAACTGAAAAAAAAATGAAAGTAGTTCAAATGTACCAACGTTGATATTCTTCGAAATAAGTCGGTACTTACTGTAACATTCTAAAATCTAAATCTAGAGGATCGTTTTTGAAGATCACAGACGAATCACAGCTCATTACCAGCCAATCTAAAACGTATTGGTAGAAAGCAGCGTCCAAAACGGTCCAGTCGAAATTTTCGACTTGCACCAAAATCAATTTGGCTTGTTCGGAGTGATTTTTCTTAACGTTAGGTTCGTTACAAAGTTTAACGATTAAATTTATGAAGCATTGATAAACGCGCGTTTTTAATTGAACAGGAGCGTTGTTTAAATTGTTCAACCAATTCGTCCAAGGTACAGCCATGAATATGTGTCCTAAAAAAGCGTGGCAATCGGGTAAATATTGATTGATCACCTTCAACATAAACTCGATATCGACAACCGACGGCCAAAAGTTGTGCCAAGGAAATGTTAAAAAAGTTTGATGCACCGAAATGAGGATGTGTTCCTTTACGGATTTGTGAGCGAAGCAGGTTACGTACCATTGCCAGATGTAACTTAAAATACTACTAGACGCTGAAAAAAAATATAAATAATAAAGAAAGATATTGTTTATAATATTGAACTCACCCGGTAAAGTGTGTATCACGAACGATATGCATTCTTTAAAGGAACATAAAATTTTCTGAGCGAACTGAGTATCAGCAGGTATCCAAGGCAATAATACGGATCTATCGTCTGCTAGTTGTTGTATCCATGAAGCCATGTTATCTTTAAGATTTTGCATTGAATAAGGCACTAACCAAGGGGTGTACATATCTCTAATGAAAGGCCAAATTTTTTCACATAATTTATCACCCAAAAGACCTACGACAACAACAACAAAAGATTCATAATAATAAAAAAAAGGTAGAAAGTGTCGCGGGACACACAGTAGGAACTTTAGTTCCTTTTAAGCAAAAATTATGTAATACATCTTACGTTATAGATAAACAATTTGCATATTCCTAGTCAATTTTCTGGGTGAATACATCATAGTAACAATACTTCTAACACCATTTGATTCCACTTCAATATTATCATTGTAATTGAAGATTTTATTGAATATTATGAAAGCGCGGAATTAGATAAAACGTTGTATGTAAACACGTTATGAAGAGAGCGACATTGTTCAACTCGCGTAATTTGCAGAACTCGCTAGCGCTCGTTTTGGCAAATATTACGCTTGTTGAACAATATCGCTCTTTTCATAACTAATTACGTAAATATCTATTGCAATTTGGTGAAATTGTTTTTATGCTATTTATTACTTTTCGACGACTGAACGGTAAGTAAATCACTTACCGACGTGTTAAACTTAGAAACCAATAAACACAACCTACCGTCCTGACAACCGATGCTGTAAATAAACAAAAAAGATCAATCGCGCAAAAAAAATTATGGAAATAATAGTAAAAATTTATCCAAACAAATTTAAGCAGATCACCAGCACTGCGAATACCAGCTTGGCATAGAATTTTAATGTAGCATCGGTGGTTCAGTGGTAGAATGCTCGCCTTCCACGCGGGCGGCCCGGGTTCGATTCCCGGCCGAAGCATATGAATCCCTGCTTCTTTAACGAGAGAGAGACTCAGGAGAGAGCACACGCACGCAAGCAAGGCACATAACGAAGCAACGTAACGTAACGGTCAGATCGTTTGCGTCGCGACCCCCGGTCGCTCAAACATAACCTGACGTAAAGAACTAAAGTTCCAAAAATTAAAGAATAAAAAAAAGAAAATATGTTAATTCTAAAATGTAGATGAAAAAATGTATCATAGTAGAATAGGTGCAAGATTTAATTTTATTAGCCGGAAATATATTGTTAGTAAAATATTTACCTTGATGAACATTCAACATACTGACGATAATTCCGTGACCGATAATACCCAGAAAAACCATGTAAACGTCCATGTAGCTGCGACATTTTGGGTAAAGGCCGTAAATGCCGTATAAAAGTCGCTCTTGCGTAAAATGTCTAGCGAGAAGTTCGGCGGTTTCTAAAAGTTCTTGATGCTGAAGGATATTTTGATCTTGCGCGTACTGTCGAAGTTGATCTCTGGGAAAAAAAGGTTAAAGGAGATATTTTTTCAACAATTTCGAAAAAATAAAATTACCTCAACGGTAGTTTAAGATTCAAAACGACCGGTTGGGCTAAAAAATTCAACACGCTCATCCAAACCGAGACGGAAACGAGATTCGCTTCTGGATTCCCACTGCTGGATTTTAATAGTTGAATTAAAATTTCGCCGTAATGTTCGGGAAATTGAAATTCGAATATTGTCAGTAAATGTTTTTCGTAAAGACAATGCAACGTTAGAGCTTCGAACGGCGGGTCGAATCCCAGAGTGGTTAAAGCTTGCATTATCAATTGGATGAATTGCGATCTTTGGCTGACTTTCGGTGATTTTTGTCGCAACCAATTTTCTATTTCAAACTAAAAAACAAATATTGCATCTGTAAAGTAGGGAGGTTGAGTGTAGGCCACATGTGACCCATTGTACATCCAGTGTTCCCAACTCTCAAAAATTTATCTCCCTAAAACCCCCTAAACATTTTTTATTATTTATAAGATAATTAATCAAATATTTTTAAATAAATAATACATTAAAAATGATTAATAAATAAGAAAATATCATTAAACAAATAATAAATTTCAAACAATCAATAAATAATTTCATTCAGCAACATCATTTTTTAAAATTCTTTATTCATGTATTATCGAAAACTTCAAATAACAAATCATTGTCTTCAGATTCTGACTTTTTGAAATCATACATATTGACATTGAATAATTTCATAAAAATCCCTAAAAATACCCCTAGAAATATGACACCCCTAATCTGGGGGGAAAACCCCTAAGTTGGGAACCCTGTGTACATCCTCCCAAGGAGGTGGACAGTACCTACTTACCTTTGAAAGAAGAGCGAACGCCACGTCGTACTTTTGACCGATTTCTTTACAAATTCTCGAGTACATTAAAAGTAAATTTGAAGTGCCCACGTTACAAGGAGAAAAATGCGGTGCTAGATATTCTCCCAAATTTGAATCTTGCAATATTTTTTGCAACAACCTCGGCATTTCATATTCGACACCGCAAATATGCGACTGAAAATACCGAAAAAAATTATTTACATGTCACAAACGTATAAATAGTCCAATAGGTTTAGCCCAAAAACTATCGAAACATGAATATGTGAAAGCAGATTTTTGATGGAGTCCTTTAAAAATATCATGGTTAATGATAATCCGTTGCCTACACCTGGTTTTAGTCTGTTTTAATTGCACAATAACACTATATAGACGAATGAACTGAAAATGGACCTGTTTTTCGCCATATTTTAGAATTTTGTGTATATTTTTGGAAACAAAGTTATAGAGCGTAAAATTTGCTATAAAATTCCGTGGTTTAAAATGTAAAAATTCCCGTACCTGCAGCCACAGCGGATGAATAAGCAAAAAAAAAGGTAGAACGTGTCGCGGGACACACGGTAGGAACTTTAGTTCCTTTTAAGCAAAAATTATGTAATTCATTTGACGTTATAGATAAACAATTTGCATATTCCTCGGTGGTCGAGTAGTAGGCAAACCAGACTCTCACGCGGTAGACCCTCTACCCCGTTCATTCCCCGTGAAGAAGTTTTTTTTATTGTTAATTTTATTTTTAAATAATTATTCTGCTTGATATTAATAACGACAACAGGTAGACGTTTGAAATATTTAGCAGAATATTATAGATAATGGTACGGTACCCTCCATGAGGAAGTCCGACTGGCAACATCTACTTATAACAGCATCGCATATTTAAAAAGGGAAACCGTAACATTGTACAAATTTCAATATAGCATCGGTGGTTCAGTGGTAGAATGCTCGCATTGCACGCGGGCGGCCCGGGTTCGAATCCCGGCAGGAGCATATTATTATGAATCGCTGCTTCGTAAACGAGAGAGAGGCTAAGGAGGCACAAGCACGCAAGCAAGGCACATAACGAAGCAATGTAACATAACGTAGCGTAACGTAACGTGTAACGGTCAGATCTTTTGGGTCGCTCAAACATAACCTGGCGTAAAGAACTAAAGTTCCAAAAATTGAAAAAACAGCTGTTTTTCAAACGCAAAATACTAATGCAATTTATAAAGGAATGTTAATAATAATTTTTTCTTATAATACGTTATTTATCCTCAAATTGAATGCAACAAACGCGGTTTAAATATCTTATTTAGTTGCAGAGTAATCTATTTGTTAATAAGGGGCATCTACCAAATTCGACCTTGCACAATTATGCTTTGTATATTTTTTTGTTTCCCTACGTCCTCACGTTTAAGTTCACATAACGAAAATTTTATTAGAAATATGAAAGGTCCGCAACATGTAGGTAGCCAAGCGGTCCAAGCGGATTTTGGTTCACGTACTACTCTATAAGCTTCGTCAGTACTGAACTGGGAGACCGGCGAGCGTTGTATCAACAATGGAACGGCACGCGACTACCGAAGCAGAGAGACAATGTCAGTCATAGAAGGATAGAAAAGCGAG
>CAJUYG010000050.1:386831-440461 GCA_910591675.1 Galerucella calmariensis | reverse complement strand
GGATTTTCGCTTGAAAGATACTTAGGGTTTATCCCAAGCTTCCAGAGTGTTTGGTTCCTGGCCCGAACACTCCTATCCCAGTTCCTTCTATTACTTTCGAGTCTGGTAATGGTATTTGGATCCCATTCCTTCTTGTTGCTCAATTCCGTAACGAATTTCTTTGGAAATATCATCAATCATTATATTTGGAATCAAACATTTTTATTTTCAGTTAATATGGAGAAGTTTATAAACGAAGCTGTACAAAGAATACCCACTTTCAAAGGAATTAAATACACCTCCACCGATTTAGAAGGAGGCATTGCTGCTCTTCATACAAATAATGCAAAACATGCTGTATTTTTAGGAGCTGATACTGTAAGTTGAGTTAATACAGTGCAATTCAAAAGTCCCCTCCTCCCTCGTGTCTTTTGAACGGCTACACTTTCATTAATAAAATTTGGAGGGTGAAAATAAGTAGTACGTACCATTTTGCCTATGTAAACTCTTAAACGTCTCGTTAAACAACAGTAAAATTAAATATTTAAGCTATTTAGAAAAACTTTGCAAAGCAATAAATACTATTAAATTAATAACGTCAATTTTTTTGACAACTAACCAGAGGCGGACTGAAAAATCTTCAATATTTAAATGTAAAATAATAATTTATCCGTCAAAATTAGTTTAAAACCAAACAAAATTAATATGGCTATGTAGCCAATGTCAATGCCTTCCAAACGAGATATCACTTGCCAAAAGGTTCTATTTAAAATTATTGGCCAGAGTGGCACTGTGACGTCATCTATAACTATTACGTCACCTGTTACCATTCGTAGATAAGTTTACAACACTTTATTTTTACCCTCCAAATTTTATTAATGTAAGTGTAGCCGTTCAAAAGATACGAGGGAGGGAGTTGACTTTTGAATAGCACTGTATACTATATAAATACCATTGGAAAATATATTTTTGTTTGCAGTTACTGGCTAGTGCCTTTGGTAATGGATTCGATTCGACGATAGCAACATCCTTGAACATGCTACCGCAATATGCTGTTAAAATAGCCAAAGCAGTTAAAGACAATAACATTACCGAAGCTAGGAAGATACAACGTGTTCTAACGGAAGCTGTGAATGTTATTATTAAAGACGGTGCTTGGGTACCTACGATGAAAGTAGCAATGAAAATTTTAACACCTATAGACGTTGGATTTGCTAGACCTCCTCTTAAAAATCTAACAGAAGCACAAATAGAGGATATGAGAAAGTCGCTCAAAGCGTTAGGGCTTTTGTAAATGGAATTTGTATGATTTTAATGGAATGCTATTGGAATAAAGTATATGAATAAAGATGGATTTGATTGGTGATTTTAACGGTTAAAAAAACGAGTGAGATATACACTGTGGGTCGAAATAAAGGTGTACATTTTTTAATTGAAAATATTTTTTTTGTTTTTTTGGGTGATTTTTTTTTCGCAGGGCTAATATTGGGGAAGATTCGCCAGAAAAAAGAATAGTACCCAGAACTATCTTATTTCTGTTCAGCTTATTCATCAATCTTTCGCAGAAATCCATTCTACGACCTGGATCGTCTTCTGTTAACTCCTGCACAAATGTTAATTTGTAGGGACGAAGTTTTTCTTTATAAAGACATCTTAGAACAGTTGTATGACTAACATTATTTTCACGGGAAATTTGACGTATACTTGGAGTTGGATTCTCTTCGACACTTAACAAAATATCCACTTACACATCATCTTCAACGAAGTGTGGTTTTCTTTTCAATGGCTTGACATGTCCAAGTTCTCTGAATTGTGCATAAATTTTAGACACAGTACTTTGTGAAATATTAGGCAATTCGGGATTTTTTATAATTTTCTAAAGTAATGACAAAGAATTTTATTCCATAAGTGGTTTCCACACTGTATAAATTTGTTGAATGTACTAGCATTAAGTGATATTCATACATTACTGATTAATTTTAGTGAATTGTTTTCAAATTAAATGATCACGAGTCATTAGATAACGTTTTATGTAATGTACATTTTGTGAGATATTAGATATTTATTTTTACCACAATCATTATCGTCGGGGTCACAGTTTATACAATTGACGATATTAAAAGGAGAAAACAGGGCAAATGTCAAATATTTTTTATTAAGAAAATAAAAAATTGAAAATGGTAATTACGGTTTTTTATAAAAATCTTTTGTGGAGAGTTTTTTGCAATATAAGCGATTTCTTGATATATTAATATATTTTTTTAGGGTCAACAAATATTTCCATACCTACCCCTTGCAACAAAATTTTTCGCCAAAAATAATTTTCTCGACATTAAAATGCTCAAAATTGGTCCAGAGGGTTTTTTTGGACAAGGAATTGACTGGCACAATCTGTTTTTGTATAAAATCATTTTTTCTCCTCCAAATGGAGTCATGAAAATTTCGAAAATCCACTTTTCAAAACAAAAGATACTCATAACTCGGTTAATTGGAAAGATATAACGTTCTAGTTTTCGGCAATAGATTCTTCGAGAAATTTTACATATTCCAGTGGATTTTGAGTCCATAACTCCAAACAATAAGTTAGCAGAAAGCAGTTCACATGAAATATTTAAGCCCTTGCTTCAAAATCCATAATTTCAAGCAATAAGGAAATTAGCGGAAACCAGTTATTCCACCATTTGCTATATTTCATGTCTTCTTCTGTTCATTCAAGTGATTTTAGATTTTCAGTCTTGTTCACAGCTTTTTCATTTGGTTGAATTTAAGCGATTTTCGTATAATTCACATGTGATTCTGTTTTTTTCACAACTTTTACCTTGATTTAATGGGAATATAAAATAGGAAAGGATGAAATTAAACGCTCAAAATATATGCAACATATTTATATTGATTTATTTTCAAATAATTCCACTTTAAATATCCATAACATCACAATTTTATATGATCTAATATAAGTACATATTTATATACATATTATTTGTATGGGAAAAATAACCATGTTCACAAATTTAAGCACACCCTGTGAGAAAATTTTATTTTTGATTTTTTTTAATATGAAGAACTTTTCCGTTGCTGAAAAATCAGTTTTTTCAAGTTAAATATCAAATGAAAATATTTTTTTTTAATTTTATATTATTATTTTGGTTTGTGAACAGGATTTTTATTACAAACACACAGAGAGAAAGAGATATGCAAAAATCGACACCTAAGTATTGTTATATTCAAATTTTATTGCCTATACACTATTTTGCTCTAAATTGAAAAAAAGAAAACCACCAAAATAAGAACTCTTTTTTTTATTTCTTGTTTTCGAGTAGATATTTTGAAAATTCTGTTTTTTTCGATATGATAACGGGAACTAAGGACATAGGTACACAGGTAAGCCTAAAAGCACATATTGCTCAAAATAATACATTTACATTATAAGCACATAGTATATTTTAACCCAATGATTTTACGAGGGTGCGACAAAATTTTGCTAAGTATAATGTCCTCAAAAGTTTATCATTCTATTCTCTATTATCAAATTTGTCGCTTTTTTATAATTTTTTAGGTTAAAATATGTACAATTTTTATACAGGGTGAGACTGTACATACTTATTAAAAAGTTATGCCGAAAAATAGCAGTTAAAATTCATATTTCGCTCAGTATATTATTTGACATTCCTCACTTAAACCTCAATACGAGTGTGTACAGATTCTCATGGGCTCATCCTGTATTTTATGAAAAAAAAGGAGTTTTTTCAAATCCATAATTTTTTTTTCATAAAAAATTGAATAAATGATGAATTTGAAAAAAAAAATTGGGATTATATTTTTGAACTTTATATTGACAAATTTAGAGAGAAAGTTCACAACACCTTTGAGTATTATTAAAGAAAAGAAAAGTTGAATTTTTTACATAAAACGAAAAAAATATATATATTTGAAATTTATTGACAAATTTTTGAAAAATTTGTAAAAAACACACCAGAGGAAGGAATGAAATGAATTTTAATAATTTTGTTCGTTACTATATTTGAGTTTCGTTTTCCAGACTTCCGACTCAATTATGGTAATTTTATATTAAATAGAAGAGGACGAATATAGTATCAAGAATTTTTTAGTATAAAACTCTTACTATATCTACAACCTTATTAAAAAAACTAAAACGAAAAAAATATTACGTTATTATTAACAATATTTTTACCAACAAAATTTGTAATAATATATCTTTAGCACAACCATATTTTGAAATTTCTATTTAATTTCATACAACAAATATATGAAATAATTAATTTTTAATTATTATAATGTATTTAAGGTTTTTTTTAAATAAAAAACAATTAAAGTAATTTTTGGAAGATTTCAGACCCCCAGAAAATCCAGAATGGACGAATAAAATAATATTCAAATATTTATTGGTTTTCTTTTGGAAATTCTAGGTTCAGTTTTCCACAAAAATTACTGTTAAAAAGCTAAAAAGTTTCAAATATACCTCTAAGAAGATTCTTTTATAAATTGTTATTTTTTTTTCATAAAATGTTTAATTGATGTAATAAAAAATATGATTATTTTTTATGTCAAAGCATCTTCCACGATTTTTTTATAATCACATATTTATTACAAAAAAAACATTATTTTATACAAAAAACTATTGGTTTCAACTACGTCATCATCAATTAAATAAATTCTATTCTATTATAAAACTTACAAAACAAAATAAAAACAGGATCTGGGACAGGACAAAAAATATAAACATCTGACGATGGTTAAGTTGAATATTCAGACAAAGATAATTACTTGTCGTCCATTCAAATTATTTTCGAATTTTCCCAATTTTTTGCCTTCAAAAAAAATTGTCTTTGTCTAAATTTTTATGTCTACAAAGATTTTTTAATAGTTTTAAATTACGGTAGATACACGTAGCTACGAAATTTTTCTAAAATTAATTGACCCATGTTTTTTTTGAACCACATATATAAATAAACATAAGTTCGTAATTTTAATCAGCAAAATTGTAAGAAACATTTAAGGCGAAAAGAATTTGCAAAAGAAGAAAGACAAGAAAAATAGATTCAGTGGAAAGTGCGTAAATGAAGCTTGGTGTATGAAGCAAAAAAAAGGATAATGGGCTCGTCTGCTAAAATTTTTAAATAATTTATAACTGTCGTAAAACAAAGTACTAAGGAAGAAAATATGATTCTGAAAATTTCATGTCAATAGAATATGTCGTTCTCCTAATACAATCAATTAAACAAGCATACCGTTGTGGAGCGAAGACTATGACTGTGACGTCACCGCATATGAAAGTTAATATGCACAAACATTACTATTATTATTAAATGATGTGCTCTTCCTAATGGTAAAATAAAAAAAATATGTAAATGAGCCCATTATAAATGCCCACAATTTTTGCTGATTACATAAATTCTATAATATTTTTAATTGCACAATTAGAACGAACATCTATATAGGTTGAGTAATTATTCATATTTTTTCATACATTTTATATAATTATAATATTATCCTTCCAAGCTTGGAAGCATTCAAACAACTCACATTCTTTTATTAGTACGTAAATATTAATTACTATTTTAAATAAAACTTAAATTATCTAATTAAGGTGAAATTAATTAAAAAACTTTTAGCTTAATTTAAAATAGAAATATAAAAATAGATTCCACAAATTAGGGGTATTGACAGTAAATTAAATTAATTAATAATTATTTAAAAAGTAATAAACATCGGAATTTTCTAATTATCATTCGCTTTCCATTTTTCAAAACTTTCATCCAATTTCAATCCCTTAATATTAATTATTATCTTTAACAAGGTAGGATTTCCTACCAAGTATTATTGTCAGCACAGCCTTAAAGGTTATAACCTCAAAAATCTTATCTCTAGATAAATTATTATTTTTTTAATGTTATAATAATTATAAATAATTAGATAGGAACAGTAAACTTAATAGTATAGATCTACGCTAAAAAGAAATTTAAGAAAAAGGTAGGGGGGTAAACGTTATCTTTAAAAAAAAATAAGTTAAAAAAAAAAATTAAATTATTTAAAATTCAAATTAAATTGTAAAAAATCTTATTTTCTAAGTTGGTAGATAATCATGAAGGAGTATCACATGATTATAATTTATTTTTTGGTAAAAATACCAGCAAAAAATCGTTTCTATGAAGAAGCAGGCCCTTGTGCTTCTCCAAAAGAGACGATAAAAAGGCCCATATTTCGGTAATAAGAATACATTTTTTTCCCTAATAGCTTAGCGTCGAATATATTGCAAAAAAATGACAAATTTGGCTGAAGTATTGTCAAAATTTATTGTTATTATTGTCGAATAAATAATTTCAACGATAAATATATTAATTTCGGTGCTGGAATTAACAAATGCAAATTTTTGTATACTTTTTATATACTTCTATTTAATTGGAGATTTTCCTTTTAAGCTAATTATTTTTTGTAGCAATTTTAAAACTGAAATGTGATTGTTAATCAAGCTAAATGAATATATTTACAAAATTTTCTCCCAGTGAATATTTTGTATAATAAATATTCCGGAAAATTCAGTTTTTTTAATTATACCAACAATTTTTCAGGCGTGAGTTAATAAAATACCTTTTTTTTCTTCTTTTTTTCAAATTCTACACTAATAAAAATACACAGTTGCGTCGGATAATAAGTGCAGTTATAGGCACTACATTTATTTATTTTTTTGAAATTAGTATGAGATTTAAAGAAAGACACTAGTCGATGTTTTTGGAAAATTTTTATAGTAAAACCGAAATCTGTTTATAGTCAGTGTTCATCTCTCTCAATTACTATTTTTTTAAATAAATTCTACACCGATCCACATGAAATAAATATAGTGTTAATTATTACTAGATTTTTAGGTTAATTTTAATAAAAAAAATTTACATTCCTACATATATAACACAACACATTTTTTATTTTTTTGTTGCATCTAAACAAAAATTCTTTAAAAAAAATAAATAATAGTGTTTCTTTTATTAAGTTTTTTATAAATTTAATGTAAAAAAAGGACCCGAATATTTTTTGAAAAAAAAAATTGCAGTAGGACATAGTGATGGAGCCTTCTTTAAAATACGTTGTTTTTGGGGTTAAATTTGGGGATATAATTTTGTCTTTTCTTTACACTAAATTTGATTGGGAATTTTATGGCAACTCTTATAATTTTTATTTTACTATAAAACGAATTAATCAACAAAATATTTTCATAATACTATTTAATTTTTTTGAATATATTTAACTAAAAACAATAAATAACTAATTTCAATATTTTATGGACGAAATTTTAACGATATTAAACGTTTTGGAATAAGGGGTTCCCTTTATAGGGGGTATATTACAAAATTAAAAAAGATTTGCAAACTGTACCATATTGTATTTATATTTTTTTAATATTTTTAAAATAATTGTTTTAAATTTATCCAAGAAAAAATGGTAACAATTGATTTTTGCCTTTTTACTGAGGATAAAATATTGAAAACACAAAAATTTCTTAACTCATAACATGTCCATAGTACGGAGCCCCAGATTGTAGTGTACTTCTATGTATAATTATTTACGGACCAACCTGTAGATAATGCTAGGATTCGAATATTATTGATACCAAATTAATATTATATGGGTTTCTATACAAATAATTTGTAACAATGTTAAATAAAAAAAATTTTAATTTTTAAAATACCTATGGAAATTTTAAAGAAAACTTGAAATTGTATCAAGGAAATTTTTTCATGAAATTGCAGTCCAAGTGTATTTTCGAAATATTTCCACAACGCATTTTAAAAAACAACCTCAGCAACAACAACATTACCAATTCAGTACGTTCTATCATTGACAGTACCATGCAAATAAGTATCCTGCGCAGCCGGTTGTACTACTTCCTGTCTAAACGGATTCGAAGAGCTTCGGAAAGGATTTGCGGAAGAAACGATTGGTTGCTGAGATGGTACCGAAGGTACGATTTGCGAAACGTTTTGAGATGTTAAAGACGGCGGTCTGGGAGGACGTGACGGCAGGGGCGTTTCTACTGTTCCGTAGTTAGAAGCGTTACTCAATTGTCTTTGAACTACCCCGTTTTGAGGCTAAGAAATATTAAAATTTTAACGATTAAAAAAATTGTAAACAGTTATCCCTTTTTAAAAGTTTATCGACCGCCTATGGCGAATAGAAGTTTTTACAAATAGATGAGCCCCACTTAAAGAAAAAGATGACGCGAATCCACAAGTTTTTGGGAAAATATACCACAATATTTTTTATATTTTCATTCATTCAACACAAGGAGCAAAAATGTTGCTTTTCACCTAAAAAAATTTCACTCACCTGTTTTTTTATAGGCATAGCTTCATCCAATTGATTCCATTGTTTTTCCTCTTCGACAGTCGGATCTGCCCATTCCTGCAGCTCTCCAGACGCGAACAGACCGTAAAATATTATCCCTGAATAGTGCACCATGGCCCCTATGATGAAAACTATTCGCCATTCTTCTTTTTTCTGCGAAAAAAAAATCATTTTCAACGATATGTATGAAAATGACAATTCAGCTTTCCTCAACACCAATTTCCTTTTTAACTCGTCACGGAAAAGCTACTTTAAAATAAAAAAAGCGCTGCCCAGATTATATTATATATCACGGGGAGAAAGAGGGAAAGGAAGCGCGACCGACGGGGTAGAACAACCCCAACTTTTTCCGCACGACCGCTTTCGCGAAATCGAGCCCTCTTTACGCACATCATTTTTGACATTACGAATAATACGATATCATTGTTCACCGAAAAGGATAACAAACCAAACGGACCGTAAAAAATATGCAAATTTCTTACCTTGTGCTTCACTATTAAATGTACCACGTACGGTACTATAGCTCCTGCTATAGTACCAATACCGTTCGACATACCCATTAAGATACTCGCGTATCTCGGTGCTATATCCAGATGGTTAACATTAAAACCCGAAATGGCAAATCCACTGAAACCTACGCCGATAGATAAGGCAGTCATTCCTTGAGTTATGGTGTGGGAATAAGCCATCACGAGGAAAAATGTTGCTTCCATACCGAAGCCTGCAAAAAAATTGTTTTTAACTCAAATAAACCCACACAATAATAAAGGAAATTGGTCCATATTGGGCTATGTACACAAAAAAAACTACATTCATCTAACAAACGTGACATTTACTGAGGCTGCAGGCTTCAACTTATAGGTAAATGTTCCTCTTCTATCCAGTAATCTCCCAGGTGCTGTGCTCTAGGATTCTGAAGTGCTGTGCAGTTGGAAAGTATGTGAATGGCGGTTTCTTCTTCCATGCCACAAAATCCGCATTCTTCTTCCTCCACTATTTTGAGCTTTCTCAGGTGTCCATTCAGGCGACAATGTCCCGTTAAGATCCCTGTTAAAACTCTTAGCGCAGTTTTACTTTGACTTATGCATTCATTTGATCTCAACAGGTTGTAGTCACCCAGAAGAGTCTTTGATTGTATAAGCCCTGCTAGATCTTTCCAATGGTCAGATCTTCTCTTTTTCTCGGCTTCACTTATTTCTTCCAATATTACATTGGAGCTGATTCCGCAAAAAGGTTCAGGCCCCCAGAAAGGTATTTCTGTCCCCCTCTTTGCTATTTTCATTTCCTTTTATTCCAGTGTGTCCTGGAATGCAGGACGGCAGCTATACTAAATACGGCCCTGTGAGCTTAATTATTGATCTTGGAACTACGAAAACATTATATTAAAAACTCAATACCAAGAATAAAATACAGATCGCGAAAATCCTTATGGAACCGTCCTTATTACACAATTTCGCGGTAAATTCCAAGCAAATTCCATTGTGGGCCAATTTCCTACACTTACTATTGTACCAGGTTATTTACAGAAGAAAAAAAATATTAGAAATTATACCTCCGCAGTTGAAAAGTTTTCTAACTTGTGTGGTGGTTAGTATTCCCTTTTTTCTCAAACGATCAGCAAGAATTCCTCCTGTGGGAACGATCACAGTCATTAGCAGATGAGGTAGAGCACCAAGTAAAGCATTCTGGCGGAAAAAAATTTGTTTTAACTTCATTTAAAGTAGACGAGAATTTTTTGATATACCTACCTCAGTCATTGTTGAATGAAAAGTATCTTCGAAATAGGAAGCTTGGAATAGTACCAGCAAATAAAAATTCCAAGACCTACAAAAATTCGCTACGAATATAGCGTAGCAAGGTAGTGAAGTGAAGAATGTTTTCCAAGGTGTATTTGTTAGAGTTGGAATTACGTACGTTTGGTTAGCCGTACCTAGGGAATTTTCTATAAAAGCCAATTCTTTGATGTCTATGCAAGTGTGGTAACTCGGTTTTTCAAACACCAACCATAACCAAGAAACGTACCTAAAATTTAAAATTTAAAGGGTGAAAATATTTTCTTCTTTTGACTTACCAAAACATTCCTAATACTCCATAGAAATAAAAAGGAGCTAAAGGACCGAAATGTTCTATAAGCTCTCCAGAAATCGGCATTGAAAACATCACCCCTGCGTAGCAGCCGCTAAAAGCTAGCGTTGCTAAACGAGATCTTTCCAAAGGTGGCGCCCAATGCCTCATTATACCGTGACAAGCTGGATAAGTAACTCCCTCTACTAATCCTTGCATTACTTTAACCACAATTAGTACGTCTGGTTTTTGATAAACAGCTGGAATGATCAAATTTAAGACACAAGACGAAGCTATTGCTGCCCCGAATAGTTTATTGGCTGGATAAGCTGCTGCTATAAGTCCACCAGGTATTTGGGTTACGAAATATCCCCAGAAAATGGCAGCGTCTACTGCTGATAATGTTTCAGGAGTCCAAGTGTTATTCTGGAAATTTTATAAAATTATATTCAAAGTTATTATTGTTTTTGTTTGAATACCATCTTAATTTTGACTAAACCCATGCTAGTTCTCATCCCGAACATGATAATGAAGCCCAAACAACTTAATAACGCCACCGTAGCTCTTTTACTTAAATAAGGTAGCTCTGCTCTGATATATTCATCTATTTTTCTCGGAGGCGCTCGTTCAAAGTCGGGTAGACTTTCTGGGGAGCTCACATCCGCTACGGCTGATGTCGTTATCCCATCTCCTTTTTCTTGTTTTAGTGATGATGGGGTGAATTCGTCGTACTGGTTCCTGTAACCAAAAAAATACGATTTTGAGTCATTCTGTATGAAAATTGGTATTCCTAATAGATTTTTTGATATAAATATTGTCAAAATGTTCAAAAATATCAATGATACGACTTGATTTTGAGACATGCTTTATAAAAATTGGTATTCCTCATGGAGATTTGCATTTTTTGATATAGATATTGTCAAAATGTTTAAAACTCCAAAAATATAAATGATGAGACTTGATTTTGGAAAATACTGTACAAAAATTGGTATTCCCAATAGAGATTTGAGGTTTTTTGATATAGATATTGTCAAAATGTTTAAAAATCCTTAAATATAAATGATAACCGTTGTTTTGAAAAATCCTGTACAAAAATTCGTATTTCTAATATAGATTTGAGGTTTTTTGATATAAATATTGTCAAAATGTTCAAAAATATCAATGATACGACTTGATTTTTTGAGACATGCTTTATAAAAATTGGTATTCCTCATAGAGATTTGCGTTTTTTGATATAGATATTGTCAAAATGTTTAAAACTCCAAAAATATAAATGATGAGACTTGATTTTGGAAAATCCTGTTCAAAAATTGGTATTCCCAATAGAGATTTGAGGTTTTTTGATATAGATATTATCAAAATACTTAAAAATCCAAAAATATTATTGATAAGAAATGATTTTGAAAAATCCTGTACAAAAATTGGTATTTCTAATATAGATTTGAGGTTTTTTGATATATCAATGATACAACTTGATTTTGAGAAATGGTGTATAAAAATTGCTATTCCTAATAGAAATTATGAGGTTTTTTGATATAAATATTGTCAAAATGTTCAAAAATATCAATGATACGACTTGATTTTGAGACCTCCTGTACACAAATTGGTACATTCTAATAGAGATTTGACGTTTTTTTGTGTAGAAGTTTTAAAATATACAAGTCCAGGAAGACGTGTGACATTTATTTCGGTATAAATGTTGTCAAATTGGATTTTTCCCAAATAAAACCAACTTGGTAATAAGAAACAAAATGTAAAGGAAAAAGAAAAAAATGTAATTGACCTCGAAAAGGTAATTCGCAGATTGAGAAGAATTGCCAAAACAATTTGATACAGATTATTTAATTTGTGTACGCTGAAGCTTAACTGTGTAATTCAATCTGCTGTTTATTTAAAGGTTGCGGGATAATCTGGAGATTTGGAGTTTCGGCACGACGAACAATAATTATAAGGTGTTGCAAGTTTGTTTTGAAAGAATTCCACAAGAAAAAAAAGATATTTTAGCGGTGGGAAACGAGCAAATTGAATAAAAACGAAGTGAAACTCGTACAGAAGAAGAGAAAAATATAAAAGACGAGAATGACGAAAAGCACGTTCTCTAATAAAGGTAATAAATGTCCGAGGAGTGTAACAAGTGAGAATTCTGCGAATACCACTATAGGGTATAAATAATAAACCTGCTAACCTGTTGAATTTTAGGGCCGCCAAGGGTCCCTTTTTACTCGACTCTTGAGAATTCCTGATATACGGTAGAGAGCGCTTGTTTATTTTCATCATAAGTAGATATAAAA
This sequence comes from Galerucella calmariensis, assembly GCA_910591675.1. NCBI lineage: Eukaryota > Metazoa > Arthropoda > Insecta > Coleoptera > Chrysomelidae > Galerucella > Galerucella calmariensis. Next base: position 427,769 of record CAJUYG010000050.1, on the reverse strand, counting down.
ACAAGTTGTTATTGAAAACGATAAAAGTAAAATAGTGAATTTATGAATTTTTCGCATCTACACCGCTGGACAAATCAATCAGATTGGAGAACATAAAAGGATCCTATAAAATCCTTTATTTCACTATAATTGAACTGCCGCAAATCTAATCTAAATTGCATTTTTCCCAATTAAATAAATATACAGTGTGGAAACCACTTATGGAATAAAATTCTTTATGTCATTATTTTAGATAATTATAAAAAATGCCGAGACACGTCAACTTTTGAATTGAGTTGTGCGTTATGTAAACATAAATTTAAATGTACAGGGTGATTCACGCAAGTATGCCTAAGGGGGCGTCCATTAATTACGTGAGGCATTTTTGAGAATTTTTCGACCCCCTCTCCCCCGTTGGTGAGATATCGTGAGATTTTCCTCAACTCCCTCCCCCCCCTTAATCTCACGCGAGATTCTTCAAAACCTTTATTTGGACTGTAAACGTGTTGGATTATTGAAAGAAAAAAAACTTGCTCTATTACCTACTTTTATTGAAGACTAGCATAAACTAGTGAATATTAACGTATTTTTTTTTAAACGCAACTTTACACCGCTTTCTGCGAGAAAAATAATTACGTGATATTTGCCAAGAATCCCCCTACCCCTCAAGTGAGATTTGGAAAGATTTAGCTTGACCCCTTCCCCCCCTAGAACACCTCACGTAATTAATGGACGCCCCCTAAGTCGGTGTTTTTTTTTTAATGAAACACCCTGTATATTTACATATTTTTGAAATCCTCTTGATGAACCGATTCCAACAAACTAAATAATGTATGGTCAATTATGAATTATACAGGGTGAAATTTTAAAATTAATAATTTATTACACTTGAAATATTGGTACTTTTTTAAATTAGCTAAATATGGATTTATCAAAAATCTAAACTAACTAACTATTAGACGTATTTGTATATTCAACAAAGCCTGCTACGCCCATGAATTTTATCATAAATACCTAAAAATTGCCCAAAAACGCCAATAATTAGACAAAATCGGTAAATAACGTGGATTGTTTTAAATCGGTAAATAATGTGGATTGTTTTCTATTCTGTCAGTTGTTGATGTGTTGACAGTTTATACTGAAAAAGTAAAATCTTTGTCGAACACTCTTTCCTTGTCGACATAACAATAAAATATTTAACTGAGACTCACCGAATTGAGATTTTAATGATGATCGGGTACGGGGATAACTGCAGAAGTCAAGTTGAAGTGGCAAACTTATTTAATCACAGGTATCCCGAATTGCCTTAATATTTCACAAAGTACTGTGTCCAAAATTCATGCACAATTCAGAGTACTTGGACATGTCAAACCATTGAAAAGAAAACCACACTTCGTTGAAGATGATGTGAAAGTGGATATTTTGTTAAGTGTCGTAGAGAATCCAACTTCAAGTACACGTCAAATTGCCCATGAAAATAATGTTAGTTATACAACTGTTCTAAGATGTCTTCATAAAGGAAAACTTCATCCCTACAAATTAACTTTTGTGCACTGAACGTTTGGGCCGGTATCATAAGCGACCATATTATTGGTCCTATATTTATAGATGGATAGATGCGTTGGCAAACTTATATCCAAACGCAATAGATCCTAGCTTACCGAATGAAAATGTTTGGTTCCAGCAAGACGGGGCAACACCCCATTATGCTTTAATGGTAAGAACTTATTTAGTTCTATTGAGTGGCCAGCTAGATCGCCAGACCTTACGCCGTTAGATTTTTTTCTGTGGGGTTATCTAAAGAATAAAGTATATGCAACACAACCAACTAGCATTGTAGACCTCAAAGACAGGATAACTACAGGAATACGGAATATTTCTCCTCAAACTTTAAACAAAGTTAAGGAGGAGTTCTATAGGAGACTGTGCTATTGCCAACAACTAGCTGGAGAACATTTTGAGCATTTATTTTAATGTATTCAAATCAAATACATCAGGTATTTTATGTATGTGTTTAATAACTTCAAGAATAAAAATTTTACCCTGTATAATTCATAATTGACCATACATTATTTAGTTTGTTGGAATCGGTTCATTATGAGGATTTCAAAAATATGCAAATATACACCGACTATGGCATACTTGCGTGAATCACCCTGTACATTCACATTTATGTTTACATAACGCACAAATCAATTCAAAAGTTGACGTGTCTCGGCATTTTTTATAATTTTCTGAAATAATGACATAAATAATTTTATTCCATAAGTGGTTTCCACACTGTATGTACGGTTTTGATTTGTGCTCGTTAAAATGCTATCAAGATTGTGGAAAGTTAATTTACACTATAATTGAGTTGTATTGAGATTTTGGTCAGTCAAATTGGCTTTAAAAAATTTTTTCCAGCATACATTTTTTTTCACTTTCAATTTGTAGGTCTGTATCTGTATCTGTAAGAATTTGAAGCGTGGGTGACCCCCACAGCACTTAGGCCACATTTGGCCCATTGTGCATCCTTCTTCAGAGATTTTTTTAATATCTTTCTTGCGTTTTGATGAAAAATTGATTTGTTTATTTATTTATTTAAAAAAAAAGTCCGGTCTTTACCGCTTTGATCAATTTCCCTGATTTCTGGAAAATTATTGGATTTTATTAAAAATTAAAAAGTACATTTGTAAACTAGACACTCTAAGCTTTAAAATGATGTGCATTGAAAAGCAATATATAGGATGATACATTTTTAAATCGCGTTTGTTCCACAGATTGTACAGAACTCCGAAAACGGCTGAAAAATGTAAATAAACAAATCAATTATTTATCAAAACGCAAGAAAGATATTGAAAAAAGATTCAAGACCTTCTAAGGTTCCATTATTAGAAAAAATTAGGATAAAAGACTTTTTTTGGAAAAAATATGAACAAAATAATGAAATAGTCTTAAAATCTTGTGGAAAAAAACTTTGACCGCTTTTTTAAATATTTTTGTCCAGTACGGACAAGCTGCAAGTCACATGGAATGATAGTTACGGATCTTCCCATTGCGATGAACTTTGAATCATCGGGAAATGTCAATTTTTTGACGAGTTATGGAACAATTCGTCCGCCCCCTGCATAGACAGCATGATTAAGTAGATATCCAACAACAAAAATTTAATTCTCACAATTTCAACATTAAAAACTGCTTCCTTTCGAGATACTCGGTCGCGCCCTTGGTGTTCTGCGATATGATTCCTCATCCTCGGTTGATTGCGAAGCACTCAGAGACCGCAATGAATTCTGAACACTGAAACCACGAACTAAGCGAAATAGAACGGTGAAGAGTAGATGCCGGCAAGTGACGTCGAGTGGTCTCTGAATATACTCCTCGGAAATTACCCACCGATAGGCAGAGAAAGTAAAAGACGATGAATAAGTCACTACGTATAAGAAAAAAAAATTGGTAGATGATTGGGTGTGGTTTAATACGTTATACAGGGTATACAGAGTTCGGCAAAAGTCCGGGAACGGACAAATATCGAGGAAAATATAAATTTTGTGAAAAATAAAGGGTGTTCCAATAAAGTGTGGCGTATCAAAGTTATAATTTGTCTTATGGAACACCCTATATTTAATAGCATTTTCTCATTACCCCTAAAAAATATATTTCTTGATGGATCCCTATACCTAAATACAGAGGGTTTCGAGTTCTCACTCACTCAAAAAGACAACTGGTATATTTCTTTACATATCCCTACGACGGACAACCTGTTTATGCATATCGCGCGTAGGAGACTTACGGTGCTCTATACACAGTAGCATCCGATATTCGAGCGAGATAGGCATAACGAGGGGAGGAGCTTAGAGTGATCCTTCTTGTCTTGTTAATGATCGTTGCCTATACCGAGTGGTTGAAAAGATATAGCCACTCTCACAGAAAAATCACTATCCATTTGGTGAAGATTGGTTCAATAATTTTTATTTAGAATATTTAAGTTGGAGTGAAATTTGTGGTACAAAAAGATTTTTCACAAAATTCATGTTTTTCTTGATATTTGCCGAACTCTAGAGTAGTGTTCTAAATGAATTTTTCGTTGTGTACTTTAAAATCGAGAATCGTTTTCCAAAAGCGTCTATATTACAAATACGACGTCGTTCCCCGACGCCGACGTGTCTGTATTTCTACAAACACAATTCCTATCAATTCGTGAAGTTGAACAAGGGATTTGCGACTAAGAGGCTGTTTTGTTGTATGGGCACGTAGAACGAGCAGATTTGTAGCATGCCACTTTTCTATATAGTTTTCGATAAAAATTCGAAATTTTCTATACGCCCAGGAGTTCGTTCCAAATATTTTGGAGGTGATAGAAGGTCTACTGGTTTCGTTAACGAACTATAGGCTGCTAAAGTTGATTGTTTTATTTATTTATAATAATAATTATTAAAAACTTTAGAAATGAATCCAAATTTAACTGTTTATAGATTTTGTTCAAATTTTGGTTGCAACAAAAAGTGGTTTTTTCTGACAACAATGACAGTTAAGATCTACCATTAAAAACATAAGATTTTTGCATGTTTTTTATCATTGCGAACATCTATTATTGGCTGTAAAAAGATAATAAATCGCCCAAAAAACAAAAAAAATATGTTCAATTAAAAAATATACTCCTTCATTTCGGCCCACAGTGTAGTATCAATTTATACACATATCGCATGTCTATGGATTGCAAAACTGGTAATTTTATATACAAAACCCAAGATTAGATTAAACGATGTTTAAATCGGTGTGTTTTTTTTATGATAAATGTCCCCTAAAAGACTTGTATAATGCATTTTAACGCAGACTTCCATAACATGTAATCACTATCTCAGCATTGTGTAGGGAACCATGTTAATGTATTTTAGTCATCAGTAAAAAGGGGAGAAACAAAGATGAAAGATAGGCAGGACAGGGTGCGTAACATATTTTATTAGAAAATGATTTTTTCCATATCTAGGATATAAAAGAAGGATTTGGAAGGTTGAAATTAGTGAAATTTAGAAAATAAGTTACAAAAATTACTTGGGTGAAGTTAATTAGTTAATTATATCAATACATCATAAATCAACCAATGGACCTTCAGGACGTCGTAGTTAAATATTTTCTCTCTCATTTCTTGTGGATATTCATCTTTCTGGAAGATATCCTACATCCTTTCAACCAATTCATCGTTCGCATCCTGTATACTATTAGGCCAGACGATAGGGGTAACAACTACAAGTAATTAGCAATACGGCTGATTTTTACCTTAAAGTATGTAGATTGATATAAAAAAAAGTTTACCAGTCTGTCGATTTCCCAAATTAGAAAAAAAATCAAAACCGGAACACATACTTAGTTTACCGAATTTTTTACGGACAAATCATTGTTCGGCCGAAAAAAACGCAGGAGACCTTTTTTATTGCAAAACACTTCCCCTACACGGTGGTATTTTTATTTTTTTCCACCTTCCTTCCAGCGTGAAATATTGAAGAATTTCAAAAAAAAAAAAAATTCGATTACTTGTACTTTTAGTATAAAATGATACCGATTGGCCTATATGTATTTATTCTCCAAAAGCATTTAGTAGAGCACAGGTGATTTTTTTAAACACCCTGTATTATTAAAAACTAACTGTGCCACGTCCCCACGCTATTTATTTAATTCTTAGTTTGATCTGCTAAAGGCATTTCTTAAAATCTTCTAAGCAGCAATTTTTTATTTAAACCAAATGGCTTATTCCAGCCCTGGTAATTTTTGACAAAAGACGACCCCGATCGAAATGGTCACCCATTAATAATCGTGTTCTGACAATTTGACGAATGTATGTCGGAACACCCCCAGCCATCCCCCTTTTTTTTTCGTCGACGAAGGGTGGCTTTTAAATCCAACTTCTAATTATATCGGATCAAAAATAAACAAATTGCAATTTTCTCCCGATTGCTTTTAACTCGTCCCAACTACGTATATATTGCAATTATAAATTTTTATTTTGTTTGTGTGAGTGGCCAAAAGGTCGATATTATATTTCAGTTTTTCATTGCGTCCCATATTTTTTTTATTTATCAAGAACTGTCAGATCGGGTCAATGGGAATTGTAGAAAATAGAACTGTAGAAAATAGAATAATAGAGGAGTTCAGTCTAAGGTCAGTGTGGCCAACAAAAAGTGGTTTCTTCTGACAAGAATGACAGTTGAGATGTACCATTCAAAATGAAAGGTTTTTGCATCATTGCGAACATCTATATTGCTTTATTGAAATAATGAATACAACCCCGAAGCGTATATCTTGAAATTCAAAATGACTTTTTAGCTGAATACTCAACATATCGGTGGCCAATAATTCTAGGACCTCTTGGTATGTCACCATTTCATTTCTGTTATTCTGTCACTAGTTATGTCAAATGTCAGTTATATTTATTTTTGTTGATATTCGTTTAATTGTGTATGTCCATTTTCGATTAGATTTTTGTAGCATTTCCAGTTAGTTGTATCTCTATTCTTCTTATTACTTTTTCCACCGACACTGACGCTAATAACCTAAAATGTCCTCAACATGACTGTAAATTTGGAAGCAAAAATAATGTACAGGGTCGGACTTATAAAAAAAATCATGTAACAGTGCATTTGAGCTCGTTGCAAATGAAAACTGTCTTAGCTAAAATTGTTCTAATATGCTTTTTCGGTAGATCAACTGTCCAGAACACTTCAGTAAAAAGGAATTTTTCCGAAATTACCGGATTCGCGAAATACCATTTTTTTATTAAATAACATTTTAACAAATAACACTTTTATGAAAACAGTTTAGTAGGTGACTTTAAAACTTAGAGAAAGAGCCCAAAAAACAAAAACAATATTTTCAATTAAAAAATGTACTCCTCTATTTCGGCCCACAGTGTATATTTTATGCATAGAACGATAGAAAAGTTTTTGAATTCTAAGAAAAAAAAGCTCATCTCGAGTTGATTAATTCTGTGTGGAATTCTCATTTATATTTCACCTTCAACGTGCAAATTAAAGTCGAGGCTGGTTAATTATAGAATTAACTAGGAAAAATTAAATAATTGAACTCACCCAGCTAGATCCATGGAAAAAACAGCACAATTTTTAATTAAAACTAAAATTCTTTGGGAGCAATTATTTTCGTTCACTAACTTCCAATATATCGAGATGCAACTTTATGGAGTCAAATAAACTCCCGACTGATGTTGTGGAGTTCTCGTTTCGGACTAGAGTCACGTGTTTACGAGCTTTCCGTTTTCTGATGCTTACGTCTTGATTTTCTCCAAGACTTTCCATCCATTTCACTGACATTTATTACCCCATATCAGCAGCTGCCGATTTGCTTTTATTACAAATTCAATTCTTCAAAATTTATCGATAAATTTTGCTTTAGAAATTTAAATAATTGAAAACTGAAAATGTCTAACGTATATTTTGATTTTATAAGAAAACTGATATTTTTTCCTTTCCGAAAAAGTAAAATTTGTTATTAGGCCAGACGATAGGGGTAACAACTACAAGTAATTAGCAATACGGTTGATATATTTTTTCATAAGTACCTTAAAGTATGTAGATTAATATAAAAAAAAGTCTATCGATTTCCTAAATTAGAAAAAAAAATCAAAAAACTTTTTTTTTTCGAAATTTTGAAGTTTTTTCTTATTCCCTTTTTTATTTTAATTCTCACTAAGCGGAATAGGTCACAATAATAATTATTGCTAGATGTTTTTAAATCACCCTGGTAAGTGAACGTTTATACGTTTTAATCGCCAGCGGTTTGCATGAACCTCGTATAAGCACGAGCACGTGCACGGCTCCAGGAATTTGTCGAAATCGTCGGCGCGCTTGTGTAAGCTGGATATGAAAGTTCCGACGGAGAGTGACCCTTCTTGTCTTGTTTATGTTCGTTGCCCATACCGATTGGCCTATATAGTTTATTTGAAAAATAAGCTAGTTATTTGGTTTTTAAAAATATAGTAGATTATGAGGGATGTATCAAATGTATAATTTGAAACCTCAATGAAAAATAACGCACCTAATAAGTGATTTTTACAAAAAAATGCGTTACGGAATTAAGCAACAAGAACCAGGACCAGACTTGGAAAGTATGCCATTCAATGGTAAATGTAAATTCTATAGAATACACTAAAATATGATAAATTCAATGGCCCAACACATGTAAGTATAAATTTAGAGTCAGAATGGAGAATAAACGTAAACTTTTTGACGTTTTAAAAATCTAGCATTGTTAAATTCAATTTTATCAACATAGCAACCTATTGAAGTAAACTTTTCGAACACCTATTGTCCCAATAAATTTTTCCTTTTTTTATATAATGGAAAAAAATTTTTAGAGACAGCGTTATAGCGTTAAATGGGGAATTGTTTCCAACGCACGCGATAAGGCGTTGATTAAGCAGAATAGACATTTATCCATTGGCGGCGAAAGCTGAAGGGGGTTTAGTCAAGGTTTGCGTAGGAAAAATGATAATAAAAAGGTTTTTCCATTCATTATACGAGGGTGTATTGATATCTAGTCAGTATGTCAGTCAGTGTGAAGTTGGACGTCAAAAAAGTAAACCAGAGTTACGTAATAAATTAAAAGAAAAAAGATGTCCTCCGAAATTGTGAAAATCGAAAAATTGGAGTCGAGCCATCATCAAGTACCTGTATTAAAAAGGGTTTTTTTTCTTTCTCTGGAGCCGTCCCTTCGCCGGTACCACCTTCGCTACGCTCAGCCTCCAATTTTGCTGGAGACCGGTATTACCCTTAACGTTCGAAATGCTTATACCATTTTTTGCGCGATCGTATTGAAATATTCGAATTTCGAATAAAATAATTTAAATTTCTTCGAAATGAACGAAATGTCAAAAGTGACATTTATACTTCTCGATCAGTTTAAAATATAATTTGCATTTTGGTGAAATTGTTTTCATGCTATTTATTACTTTTTATATTGTTCTGTTCGATTCTGTTCATAAAAAATTATCAATCTTCTTATTTTTCTTGTTTCTTTTGTGTAATGAATGAAGTAATATATTATTTAGGACCACTTAAATGTAAGTAGGGCTAAGACGTAGTTTACTTACCGACGTCTGAGCGGTAAGTAAATCACTTACCGACGTGTTAGACTTAGAAACCAGTAAACACAACCTACCGTCCTGACAACCGATGTTGTAAACAAACAAAAAAGATCGATCGCGCAAAAATATGTATAATAGCTCTTATTATCACTCATTTATTTATCCTTTAATCTAATGCATCCTAAAATGAGATAAAAGCTTTTCAAAACCTTCATTTTATTTCCACTTTTATATAAGTAAGTTAAGGGTTGAAACCCTTGGCAACTTTCTATTTCTCTTACTGTGTACGTCTATGAGTTCATCACAATTACTGCCGAGTTGAGTTTGGAGATAAGACACCCCCATTCTAAATCCATTTCCGCTTCTCATCGCTTTCCTCTGATTTTTACTTTTTCAATTATCACCCATGACTCTATCCTTCCCCTTGTCATTATCAGTCGTTAAAATTGTCTAGGCATCCAAGAAACAATGTTTTTTTGGAAATTTCTTAAAATATATCTTAAAACGGTTTAAAACTCTCGAATATAACAAAAATAAATGATCTGAATTGAAAAAAAAAGCGAAAAGCCGGCTTTTAGACGTTAAATAAGATCTCCCTAGGGAGCAATGACATTAACTGACTCTGATTGATGACAACGTCGTTCAAGAGTGACCAGAAATCGGCATTTGTTTTCTTTTAGGGCACTTCTAGATCGTATATATATGTAGAAACCCTCCATTTTTCACCCTTCTTAGAAAAAAAAATCCTTACATAAAAAATGCATTCCTCTAACATTATTTTTATTTGAGATTTATTCAATCCCCAAACAACGAAAAGAAAATCCATGGACACCAGCCACAGGACTAAATTTGTAACATTTATTAATATCTTCCCTCGTATATTACAAGATTTTCTCGACTCTGGTTCGCAATAAAAATTTTCCGATGACGAAAAGTCCACTCATATAAATCTTCACTTAAGAGACGATCCCTTTGGTAATGGAAAGTGAAGCCCCCCAAAAAGATGGCTGTTCCTAAATATCGAGACTCGGTTGCAAATTGAGTTACATTCATACAATGGAACTGTTTACATCAAGGGTTTTTAGAAGACTAAACGTACTCGAGGGCAAAACCCAGTAATTGATTTCACCGCCCACTACTCTGAATCCCTATATTTACTGCGTAATTTTGTTATTGGGTTTCACAAGTCGAAATTTATATATATACTGACATCGTTGACAAGTTAAATGCGAAGCCTCAAGATTTATTTCTATTTCAAAGAAATTGTTATCTTGAAAATAATCAAAAATATTTGGAAAAATGTAATAGATACTGGCCAATCAAATTATACTTAGCAGCATCTAGTATTTTACAGGATTACAACCTAAGAATCCTGTCAAATGTCACAAAAATAGTTAGACCAGTTAGACTTGTATGCATGTATGTATGTGTTTTGGGGTGACATTCACTGAGACCTAAAAGATCCATGCCACAAAATCTGCATTCTTCTTTTTCCACTATTTTGAGCTTTTTCAGGTGCCCATTCAGGTGACAATGTCCCGTTAGGATCCCTGTTAAAACTCTCAGCACAGTTTAACTTTGACTTATGCATTCATTTGATCTCAACAGGTTGTAGTCACTCAGAAGAATATTTGATTCTATAAGCCATACTAGATCTTTCCAATGGTCAGATCTTCTCTTTTTCTTGGCTTTACCTATTTCTTCCAATATTACATTGGGGCTGATTCCGCAAAAGGGCTTAGACCCCCAGAAGGGTACCTCATGAAGGGTACCGTACCATTATCTATAATAATTAATATCAAGCTGAATAATTATTTAAAAATAAAATTAACAATAAAACAAAACTTCTTCACGGGGAATCGAACCCGGGTCTACCGCGTGAGAGTCTGGTTTGCTTACCACTCGACCACCGAGGAATATGCAAATTGTTTATCTATAACGTCAGATGTATTACATAATTTTTGCTTAAAAGGAACTAAAGCTCCTACCGTGTGTCCCGCGACACTTTCTACCTTATATTTTTAATGATTCTCTCTCCATAGTTCACAGTTGTGAGACTTTTTCTGTGTGTAGTAATCAAAACTTTCAGTTTATTTACTTGTCGATATAGTAATTATCTTTTTTGTAAAAAGGGGATGGACGATTTGTAACAAATGTTTTATTACGGTCATTATGCAACCAGCACGACTCTTTATTAAAATACTTGACGATGAGATGAGAACGCGATATTAAAACCGCATCCCTAATCAACTCACCCTCTCTCTCCCTCTCTGTTTTCTGTGAAGTACATATTTGAATAGTAGTTATTTGGTTTCGCATCCCTTCAATGAAACCCAGAATTCAGTATAGTCTACTTTTGCTGCTGGATATTTAATTTTGACGATGATCTGATATATATATATATATTACTTTCTAAATATATACCAGGGTGTTTCCAAAAGTTATTTCATTTTATCACAAATCATAAAATGGAAAAATTTAATATATATTTTGAAAAAGCATTAGTCGATGTATCTAAAGAGTTCCATATCGACGGCAAGTCAGCGTAGCGAAAGTGAAAGAGAGAAAACGTATTCTGGTGGTTTAGATGATTTCCCAAGGGACGTGCCTCAATGCCTATCGCGCGGTCACACTTCAATGGCTACGGAAAGACCCGTTCATATCATTTCCTGATGGATTACACACGGAAAATCCAGATTTAACTTTGGTTTGACGGACATCACATAATCTCATGGTTTTTTTCTTTGATTATATCCAAAAAAAAAACAAGTACAGCCGAGGAAAATATATAGAAATATAGAAAAATAGATTCTCAAGGAGTATGTAGAAATCTTTTTTTATCGCGTTAGTAAATGTATTCGATTTATTCAAAGGCGGAAAAAAGGGGTGGTCGTGTAGTGAAAGAAAAAGCAAAGAGGAGAGTTTTAAAATGATTTGGAACTCTAAAAGCCACGCTTTTTCCTTGTATTCTCAACAATACCGCACACTCTATTGCTACTAGATGCAAATTGTTTTTGGTACAGTCGAAATAAAATTGTGGCAGCTCTAAATTTGGATCGGTGTTTGTGTGTTTTTTTATGGAATTCATCTCTGCCTTCTACCATCGTACACTAACTACCGACAAGTAAATTTACCTCGTCGATTTATGGGTTACCGAAAATTTCCTCACCCCTCCTATCGTCTGGCGAGTTCTGGCTAGTTTAAATCGAGAATGTGATGAGTACAGGGGTAGCACGCAATGCTAATGTGTTGCTGATCGAAATTTCGGAAATATTATTTATGTTTTTTTTTTGTTTGTGAGCAGATCATTGTTTTTGCGTGAGCATTAAAATATTTATACATATTATTATTATAAAGCTGTATTTTTTGTATAAATATTATAGTGACTTATTTCATTGCAAAATGCCTGGTGTGGTATATTGTTCTGTTGATGATTGTCGCAGTAAACTGAAAGAGAGACCGTTTTTAAGATGCGCAAAAGACAAAATTAGCTAAGAAAAGAGGTACTTTAGTAGTATACAAGTAAACATTTTTAATTTTCTATATTATATTGCAGATGTGAAGCTTGGAAAAATGCTTCGGGTTTTAAAGGAAACCACCGATATGCCAATATAACGGTGGAACAATGTTATAATAGGATAAAAATTTGTAATTTGTATTTTTACTTAATACATAATCTGAATTGCTTAAAAGTACAGTTAGTTCTACGACTACAAATAATACCTATACTCCTCTAAAAGTGTTTATGACTGATTATAGAAATATAAAAAGTGTGGATGGGAATGCACTGGTATACGTTACTAAATGCCTACTTAAAAAGTGTTTATTGCAGCATTCCTGTAACACTTGCTTAGAATTTATTAAGATAAATGATCTAGAAGAAGAATCTAACGTTTTTATGAAATATAAAGATTATAGTGTTTCATCCAACATCTGTAATATGGTTGTGCATCCCAAAAATTTCGTGGAACTCGTTATAGAATGCCTTCTGGAATACAGCTCTTTTGAACTAAGACCATTTTTGAATGGTATGAATTTCCACTTTTGAGATACCTTCGCTTTTGCTTTTGGCCCGTTGTAACCTCTATATACGATCAATTTTTACAAAAAATTATTACAACAATTTTTAAAAACAAAAATTTAAAGTAAATCAAGCAAATCTAAGCTCGCCTTATTTTCTCGCATCAAGTTTATCCCATTTCAAAAATCGACACGTAACAATCCAGAAAAAATATATTCTTTGACGCTCGCAATTTTCTTTATTGTTGTAAAATCCCCTTTTTTTTTCCTGTTGTGACAAACCGGATGTTGAAAGAATGAAAAGCTTCTTAAAGCCCCACTATGAATCGTATCATTTTGATTGAAGCAGATAGAAGTATAAAATGCACATTAAAGGGCATAGATAAGAAATCGACTGACCCCACGGTCTTCAATGGAAGGATAACCATCAGGATCACATTTTATACACCAACCTATATATTATATTTTGTTCTTGTCTCTTTTATATACAATACGTTTCGGGTATTTAATAACATTTCGAAAAAATCAGAAGGTTATTTGATTTCCTAAATTAAATCAACACACCCCTCGCTAGACTGATATGGGATGAAGGGTGGAACTGATCTATTTCCAATCATTTCTTTTTGTGTTCACTTCCGATGATTTTTCTACAATTTTCCTACCCTATAACAGCATTTGAGAATTGGAGAATATTTGACAGAAATATATGTTAGCACAACCCAAACGTATGAATGAGTGAATGAACCCTACTGCTGAAAACTACATAAAAAATCAAATGTTATTAATTGAAAGTTTTTTTGGAACTTTAGTTCTTTACGTCAGGTTATGTTTGAGCGACCGGGGGTTGCGACGCAAAAGATCTGACCGTTACGTTGCTTCGTTATGTGCCTTGCTTGCGTGCGTGTGCTCTCTCCTGAGTCTCTCTCTCGTTTACGAATATTCTTCGGCCGGGAATCGAACCCGAGCATTCTACCACTGAACCACCGATGCTATATTAAAATTCTATGCAAAGCTGGTATTCGCAGTGCTGGTGATCTACATGAATTTGTTCGGATAAATTTTTACTATTATTGCCATAATTTTTTTTGCGCGATTGATCTTTTTTGTTTATTTACAACATCGGTTGTCAGGACGGTAGGTTGTGTTTACTGGTTTCTAAGTTTAACACGTCGGTAAGTTTAGACGTCGAAAAGTAATAAATAGCCATAAAAACGATTTCACCAAAATGCAAAATATATTTTAAACTGATCGAGAAGTATAAATGTCACTTTTGACATTTCGTTCATTTCGAAGAAATTTAAATTATTTTATTCGGCATTTATTTCAATACGATCGCGCAAAAAATGGTATAAGCATCTCGAACGTTAAGGGTAATTACAACGTTTGCATGTAGATTCCTCTCGTAAAATTGGACAAAATGATATGGGGATTAAGGGGTCTAGCACATTTACTTTTCGAAATACAGGGTGTTGAAATTTTGAAAACTTGAATGTTTTAATTCGATAACTTTAAATTGGATGGATAAATTGATTTGACATTTGGCAGGTTGTTTTTAAATGGAAAAGGGCATATTTTGATAGAAATAGTAGTTTGTGCAACTAGTATGGATATGATGGCCATATCGCACGAGGACGAAGTTTGAGCACGACACCGTAGGCGGAGTGCTCAATCGTTCAAGTGCGATATGGACAATCCACACGAGTCGAACAGCATATTCTTTCTACGACCCACTCAAGAAAAAATCTAGAAAATAAAAATTTCTATAAACTGTAATATAACTTCAAATTAAAAATTTAACAATTCAATTTTATGTTTTCACTAATTTTTTTGTGGTAAACGTACAGTTCTTGAATGTCCAATTTGTATAATGCTACGGTTTCCTTTTTTAAATATACGATGCTGTTATAAGTAGATGTTGCCAGTCGGACTCCCTCATGAAGGGTACCGTACCATTATCTATAATAATGAATATTTTGGTAAATATTTCAAACGTCTACCTGTTGTCGTTTTTAATATCAAGCAGAATGATTGTTTAAAAATAAAATTAACAATAAAAAAAACTTCTTCACGGGGACTCGAACCCGGGTCTACCGCGTGAGAGTCAGGTTTGCTTACTACTAGACCACCGAGGATTATGCAAATTGTTTATCTATTAACGTCAGATGTATTACATAATTTTTGCTCAAAAGGAACTAAAGTTCCTACCGTGTGTCCCGCGACACGTTCTACCTTTTTATAAGAATAGATAACCAAAACAGTTACATTGTACTAAAAGGATTCAGTTTAATGAAGACTAACGAGTAAAGTTTTCGCCTTCAATTATTTCATATTTCATAAAGTTCTCTCCAGAATTGTGTATCAAATAACAGAGATAATTACTTGATTGATGTGACAATTAACGCTATAGGGATGATTAGCTACCCCTTACCGTAATTATTTTATAATTTCATGTTCACAAATTGTTTTTTCAAAAAGATAAGACTGGTAGAATAATGTAGAGACTGTTAGCATATAAAATACGGTATCTTTTACAAATGAAAACCCATTTTTAATCTACTGTGAGTGATAGGGCTTTGTAGTTAGAAATTTCCAACAATAGAAACTAGGCGGACATTGTTGTGGGATCTTGAGTGTGGAAAATCATCACAAAAGGATATCTCCGTACCAGTTTAATCAACTTAATGGAGAACAGAAAACAGGTTTTTTATTCTAAAACAGATTTCTTGTTTCTTAACGAGTACAATAAAAAGGTCGTAGATTTTTTTGTTTTAATCAAGTTCGATTATCCTAAATTATTTAATCTAAATAATGTTTCGTAGGTTCTAGTTGAGAAAATTTTTTTTTGAAAAATAACCATTAGCATCTACATGGAGTAATAACCGGTATATATATATAGGATATTTTTCCCCTAATATATTTATGGATTTAGACTTTTAGGGAGCTTTACGTTTTGTCAATAGCATGAAAACGAAGGCGACGGAAAGGATACATTATATTTCTACCCTTCATAAAGGATGTCATTAGAGCAAATATCCTGGGGCATTAAGATCGTACAATGTACAATATCGACAGTTAAATTCTGATTATCGGACAAAAAGTGTACCGCTATAACTTAATGACGAAAATTCACGCCGTAAAAAACAAAATTTAGATTTCGAAAAAAATAACTGTAAAGCATCGCCATCTCTATAGAACAGTAGCAACTCTCTTGAATGCAGTCGTAAGTCGACGTTAAAAAGGGAAAAAGATCGCAAAATGAAGAGAGTTTATCAAGTGGAAACTCCTTTGCGCAGTAGAAAAAAAAAGAATGAACTCCTGGGGTGTCTCTTCGGCTGGATATTAAACACCGATATGAGAAGAGCTATGTGTACTCTGGAGATGGATTCGAATATACGCGTGTTGACTACTCAAATATTTGTTCTCTTCGCTTGTTTGCGCCAATATAGCCGTTCAGTGCTGATGCCGCTGAAGTTGCTTCTAGCCGGGGGTCAAAACGTTTATCTCTTTTGCTACCGATTCTATTATCAACATTAAATCTTTGTATACGATTAATATGAAAGTTAAAATTAAGTTTTTAGTGAAAATAATAATAATTGTTACTTCTATATATTATAATACATGCTGAATTAGACAAGCCCTATTAGCCTTGAACAGACACCCTGTTATATCGGGGCTAGTATACTAGAGTTCCACCAAGATTTAGCTAACACTTCGGCAGATAACAATATTAACTGAGGTGGGTTAAAGAGCACGACAGGAGTAAAGATAATCGCATTGCCGATTCTTTAGCCAGGGAAGCAGCTGGACTAAAAAATTTAGAGCCCAGTGACCTACAGCCTGACGACTTTGACAATAGAGTACACGCATATTTCATATTTTGCTTGGATATTAATTTATAATAGTAAATATTAAATATGATATCTAAAATTACTAATAATAGGAAATAAACCAGTTTTCATTAGAAATAATTCCCAAATTTTAAAATAAAATTCAAATTTCAATGCACTTTCCGACCACAACCCGAGGATTTCCGAACGCTACCGATGATACGTGTGATGTCATATCTCTTGTGTTAACTTATGTCAATATGGCCGGTATTGCATAAGGTTATGTGTAGTTGTGTGTTTATATTGTATTTTAATCAACTATTAATTGCTTCATTAACGTAAAAATATCATTTATATGTTTGTTTGAGACCATTACGTGTTTGTGTGTGCTTTTTTTATTTTTAAAAGTCAACGTAAAGTGGAAAGTGGTCATAAATATTCGATATTTCCGAGGATATTTTAAAACTTTTGAAAGAATATATTTTATTCACTAGTTCAGTGACGATTCTTTCATATTTTGTGAGTAAAGATATGGCTAGCGAAGGTTTTGTAAAAGCACAAACTGATAACTTGCCCAAAGTAGACTCATTTATGCTGCTTGAATTTAGGAAGTCAAACAGCTGCTTTAATGCAGAGGAAATAAGAGGAGTTAAAGCATTATCGTAAGTAGGTACGATGTAAACTATGTTTTATTTATATAATATATACCATATTTCGATGTGTGGTCGTAAGAAAATGATGTTTTTATGGTTGATTCCTAGACATATAGGTACATAACCTTAAACTATTTAAGAATAAAAATTATCAGCATAGAAGTAGGTACTTACATTAAAATGATCTTTACAAACAAAAGTAATGCCCTTCTCTTAAGTGTATTTTTGCTTGCGTTATCAGGTAAAGTAGCAAATATGTTGTCTGGAGTTTTAATAGACGTTGAATTACACACTGGAACAATGCAATACTTGGAATACAAAGTTTTTGTTTCGGCTTTTTCCATTTTTAAAGCTTTCAGAAACAAATTAGGTCACAAGAACTCAGAGCGTGATACACGAATAAGAACGTAAATAAATGACGTCACACTATGGGGCAGCTATTTTTATGACGTAAAGCGCGTTTTGGCGGACTTTCAAATTTTATGAATTTTAAAGTCGTTTTAAAAGTAAAGTTTATATTTTTTTGAAAAAATAGGCATGCTAGGTGTTAGGAGACCTGATAAAGCGTCAATTCTCACCAATAGCAAAATTTATGCTTGTACCCTACTGCGGAACTAGCCAAACGTTACACCCATGCTCTATTCATTAAGAGATGGGATGGAAACAAAGGATGCATTCTAGTCAGGATCACCCTGGGCGACCCTGGGAAGCTGGCACCGAAGAAATATTTGGCGATGACCAGGAAAAACCTTCGTTTAACAGTAGGATTTCTGACTGATCACTGGCAACTAAGGAAACACCTCCATACTATGGTACTAGTGGACACACCTCTATGCAGGATGTGTGAACAGGAAGATGAAACTGTCTTTCGCGAGTGTCCGGAGTTATCGTCAATAAGAGAGTGTGTGTTCGGTGAGTATTGGCCTACACCTGCCGATATAAAGGAGATGTCTCATAGTGACCTGTCCATCTTCCTGGGAAGGACAGGGATGGGCGATGACTTAGGAGGACAACTCATCGGGAAGATGTTTCAGTCTAAGTAACACGTGGCTGGCTATGCTAACACCAAAAATTGAAAAAGTAAAATTCATTGTATTTCGTTTACTACAAAACAAATTTAACCTATACTTCAGCCTCAGCAGCATGTGGTGGTTATGCTGTTAAATTGTGGCTTACTACTACTACTACTACTACTACTACTACTAAATGGGCAGGCGAGCCTTGACCTGGACAACCTCAAGCCAAGACATCCATTAAGCCGAGCCATTCAATAAAGACCACAACCTTTTTCAATGGATGTCTGCTTGTGTCTCCAGGGGCCATAACAGGGACACCAAAGTTTCGCCTGCGTAGTACAGCCCAGTGTAGACACTCTAAGAGAACAGGGTCATGCCGCAACCCCTACTTAGGGAACTTTCCTCTACTCCTAGGTTGTAGAGGTGCTTCCTCACACAGCAGTGCCCTGTTAGGGGTCCTGCTATCTTCCCCAACATACTCCTTGGTAGTTCAATTGCTGCCCTAGCTTGTCCATCAGTCAAATTGTGGCTTATATGAAACGTTTGGAAGTTTGACATAGTGCCATCTATTGAATACTCACTCCATTCAGTCAACAGATGTCGCCATCTGTGGAGAATCGTTTGGAGATAACAGATAATTGTGACTAATAGACAAATAATTTGCAATAAAATAATATTGCGATCATAAAATGAGATGTTGGATCAAGTTGGATCAAAGTGCACACGGTGTACAAATTTGATTGGAATCGGTTAGGTAGTTTAGGAGTAAATCGCGGACAAACACGTGACATGTAATTTATATATATATTAAGATTGTTTAATTATTAAGCTTTGATAACAATAACTTCAATAATTAAAAAATATATTTTTTTTATCGACTGTCGTTTATTATATTTTTTCCGTTACAGCTGTCGATGCTTTTCCGTATTTAGCCGTAGACAGTTGTTCGAGTTAATCCTCTTTGACGTCGGCAATCTCCTCGATGGAGAGCCGAAACGTTGAAATTTAATGACCATGAAAAGTTGTGTATTGTTCTCGCTCATATTGAATGTGTTGTTGCAAAATATGAATGAAAATCGATGTGGAGGAGGAAAGGCACTCCGGAGCTTTTCTCTTTTCGATTTTCGAAATGTAATAAGTGGAAAACTCGCTGTTGAATTTGTGAGTTACAGAGTTGTACTTTTAAAGGAACAATTTATAATTCTATTCGTGTACCGCTGGGTTTTCCAACAATTTTCCTCCAACTATTAGTATCGGGTAATAACAAAAACCAGACATATTTTACACACGCACTCATAAAAGGGCAGTAATAAACCGCTAACTCATTCACAAAATTACAAAGATAGATCTCAGGCGGCGCTTTGGATGTATATACTGGCGCCGAGTTTCTTTCTAGGGTGAACTACATCGATGGACCGCAAAAACATATTCAGAAGCGTAGCTTTAGTGAAAATATTACAGCGTCCATCTCAAATAAAGAAAAATCAATAATAGGAAGTGGTTCAAACTGTTTCTGTAGTAAATTTAAGTTGGGTACCACAGGGATGTCTTTTAAGACCAATTCTATATGTCGACTGGTATTTAAAATTTAAATTTTGTTTTGAATAATGCCTATAAACGTAACATTGGTGCTAGTAGGGAGGGTAATTGTTATGATTAATGCAAATAAGAGATGGGATGGAATCAAAGGATGTAGTCTTGCCAGGATAACCCTGGGCGAACCTGGGAAGCTGGCGCCGAAGAAATATTTGGCGATGACAAGGAAAGACCTACGTTTAGGAGTAGGATTTCTGACTAGCCATTGTAAACTAAGGAAACACCTCCATACTATGGGGCCTTTGCAGGATGAACAGGAAGATGAAACTGTCTTATGCGAGTGTCCGGAGTTATCGTCGATGAGAGAGTGTGTGTTCGGTGAGTCTTGGCCTACACCTGCCGATATAAAGGAGATGTCTCCTAGTGACCTGTCCACCTTCCTAGGAAGGACAGGTTGGACGATGACCTAGGAGGACAACTCCTCGGGAGGATGTACAATGGCTCACATGTGGCCTAAGTGCTGTGAGCCTACACTCACTCTCCCTACTCTACAGAAAAATTTTGGACGTAATAATCGGTTCTAATTCTAATTTGATTGGAACAATGTTTAAAAAAAAATAGTACGCCTTTCGGGAAGGACGTCTGGTGCGCGGCGCCCGAGAACTTCCCGAAAAAAAACTATTATTTGTTATCTCCACTCTGTTGTCTCTCGATGGAATGTAGTGCAAGTGAAAGACCATCACTTTATTGATTTTCATGACATGAATATCGGGAAGGGGATCAAGGACAATAAAATTTGGCGCAGTCACAATAATACAGCAGGACAAATTTATCTATTCCTTCCAACTTTCGCTTTTAATTCGGAAATTAACAGGGGGATGAGAATTAAGACAGACTGTATATTTATATTTTTTTTCTAATCATTCTAAATCTTCGTTAAGATAGTAAGCGGGATTTATCTAAATTGATTAAACATTCAACATTTATCGCGAATCTTTCATCCACTTAAAAGTGTAATAAAGGCCTTGGGATCTGTAGCGAGTGCATTGTAGCGGACAACCTATCGCTAAGCAACCGCCCTGGCGTATTCCCATACAGAGCCTGGTATTACGGGAGGATTTGCAGGATCGACAGTGCAATAAAGGAGATTTTCTTGTTGAAAGCTGTTTCAAGGGCTCTCCACAGTCATATATTCCTTGTTCCCAGATTTATGAACTTATTTGTGTTTATTTATGTTACTATACAGGGCGTTTTTATTGTCCTTGCCATGTTTTTTCTAAAGGACCCTGCACCATTTTATAGGTAATCCGGGCTTTCGTACGATTTTCGATTTTTTTTTATATGTTGTAGTCTTAATGATAACTAAGAGATCGTGATGGGTTAAAACTGTGTAGGCCTCCCTACGCTCTTTTGACAAATATCTATCCCAGTATCTATCCGAACCACCGGATTTTTCATGAAGTATCTACTACTAGAGATGGGTGCGTGGGATCAAGAAAATGTTAAAAAGTCTTTTGGGTCCCACTCGTGAGGACTTTGGGAGTTAGATGGGTCCAACTAACCTACAAAATGTGATTGTTGATGATTTTGTTCGGTTTCATTGCTTTCGCTTGCTGTTAAAACACCGGCCTAACAAATTGACCATTGCGGAGGTACCCTCTGGAGAAATTGTGATACTGATGGCACAGAAGTGTAGCAGACCTCCTCATGAGCCCCCGACATACATTTGCTATTATTGCGAGATTTATAGTGCTATTTGGCAAAATGTTATGCTCAGGACGCAACTACAAGACTTCACCACCGCCAAACTGGAGGGCCTACACAGTTTTAACCCATCACGATCTCTTAGTTATCATTAAGACTACAACATATAAAAAAAATCGAAAATCGTACTTGAGCCAGGATTACCTATAAAATGGTGCAGGATCCTTTCCAAAAATAAAATAAAAACATGTCAAAAATTGATAGATTTTTTATTTGACAGAAAGAGAAACATATTTATAGATGTGATTCATATATTAGAACCTAGTTGATGCTGTTTTTTTGCTGATGATGATGATAGCTTCGTTGATGATGCTTGTGTGGCCCTTCATTGTCAATTGCATCAGAATCTTGGGGTACTGATGAATCATGTTTTGATTCTTCCCCTTCTTCCTTCTTCTTTGTCCCTTTATTGTCAATTGCATCAGAATCTTGGGTTACTGATGAATCTGAATTATCTAAATTAAAGTTTATTTTAAATATTGTTTTCTCGTGTTCATCAAGATGATGATCGTCTTGTGGGTCTGAACCCAAGTCAACATCTTGATCATCTGACTGTTGTTGTTTTTGCAGATATTGCTTGAGAAAACCTAACAATTTTTGGTCAAATTCTATTCGATGATTAAGCTGATCAATTTGATAATGATCATCTTGTTGGTGTCTATGATCGTGTAGATATTGGTTGAGGAAACCTAATAATTTTTGGACAGGTATATCAAGGTCAAATTCTAATTGATTATTATATTGTTGATCTCTATGATCAAACTGATCACGATCATCTTGTTGGTCACTTTGATCGTTTTTATCTTTATAATCAAACTGATCACGATCATCTTGTTGGTCGCTATGATCGTCTTTATCTTTATGATCAAACTGATCACGATCATCTTGTTGATCTCTATGGTCGTCTTTATCTTTATGATCAAACTGATCACGATCATCTTGTTGATCTCTATGATCGTCTTTATCTTTATGATCAAACTGATCACGATCATCTTGTTGGTCTCTATGATCGTATTTATCTCTATGATCTTTATGATCTCTATGATCTCTATGATCTCTATGATCTCTATGATCTCGATGGTTACGATGACCGTGTTGATGTTTATGGTGCTTTAGTTGTTGGCAGTCAAATTTCCGTTGTTTGTTTTGATCATCTTGATCGTATTGTTGTTGTGTACCAACGTCATGTAGTGAATTTTGTTGCGTCTTATCGGGCCGATTGTTTTGAGGCCACGTGTCGTCATATTGAGGATTGTTTTGAAATTGTTGAAAGTATTCCATTAGCTGAGAAGGATAAGGGTATGTTTGTTGATGTTGTTTGTGTTGTTTGCCGAGTCTATATGAATATGTTGTGGTGAGTTGCAGGATGCAAACAAACTGAAAGATAAAGTTTGACATAAGTACGCATCGTGTAGACCAAATAAATGTATTTGGATGGTTTTATTGAAGTAGAAATAATATTTTCCTACGATCACATAGGAAAGTGACATATATCGCACTGTCTAGTTGTATGGAAAGTGGCCTTTATTCATACGCGTACGGAAAAAAAGCTTATCCGTACGTGTACGGATAAAAAAGCTGTCAAATGTATAAATTTTATTAAGATTGACCACTGGCAAGCTGTCAAATATATAATTTTTAATTATATTTACCTATGTAATATCTAAATTTGAAGCGATCTATTTGAAAAGTGATTTTTTGTCATTTTCTTGATTAAAAAAATTTAGGGCGCGGTCGAGGATCGAACCCGCGTACTCTTCGTCAGACGTCCGATGTTGTACCAACTAATCCAAACCACCTGTTTCAATAGTCGGAAAATGTAATTCTTGAAAGGTATTCGTGATAAGTATGTATGAAGTATGATGAACAATAATAATTTCACTTTCAGTTTCTATATTTATCCAACCGATTAATAATTGTAATAACCTACCTATATTATATAGTTAAACTACTTGCATTTTTGTCACTATTGATAGTTATTGTTAATTTTGAAATCAATTATGTTCACTTTAATTGTAACATTTTGTATATTAATATGTCAGATGTTGATTATTGACATTATTTGGTGAAATTATCACGTGATCGTAGGAAAAATACTGTACTTTACTCGTGCGAAAGTGATTTTTCATACTCGTGTGATTGTCGGAATGTCTTCATTTCTCTAAGAGTATAAGTATGAAACGCAACACTCGACCATCTTCTGTTTGATTCGGTCTATTAACTATCGCACCCACACCATCGAGTCAGCTGCGCGACTGCTTCACGTGTGGCAGGCGTGTTTTGTTTTGTTGTCGTACAAAAATTTTAAAGGTGAGTAATAAACGAGTATTACCAGCTGTTATGTTTGTTTACTTAAGTGTTATACTATTTAGTATATCGGTATTATGTTTATTTCACCATTTTGTGATCTTTTGTTATTGAAATATTGTGACTTTAAAAAATATTTAGAAGAGTTTGAACTAGTATAAAAATCCAAATATGGACAGTCGTCGGTGTCTAATTATGGAATATTAAATTAAATGCTTGATGTGTGGGCTGTGGGCACATTATGATTGTGCTGGTCCAGAGTTTGATACTTGGATCTGTGACTTTTGCAAGTAATTATGTATTTTCTTTCATTCATCACAATATATTATATTTTTTTAATTGATCTCAAAGATATTATTGTCCATTTTTGTTATTGTTATGTTGATTTATGCTTATATGAATACCTATTCCATATTTGGTTACTCATTTTGTGTTAGATTTTAATTTGATAACTAATATATTTGATTAAAGGCTGTTAATTACTACATATAAATGTATGACTGATTAGTAAAAACATTAAAGTGATTTAATTTATATGAAGTTTTTTTTTATATCCCAAAAACAAAATGGTATTCCATATTTGGTGACTTTCCTGTACTATGAAATGTTTTATTTTTATTCCTAAATGTCGGAATTTTCCCTTATCCATAGATAGAAAAATTTAGAACCCGAAAAAAATTATTTTTAGCACGACAAATCCACTGGCAAAATAAATTATTTGATAAAAATTGATAAAATTTCCTAAAAAACGCACTATTAAAATGAAGTCATATAAAAACCATAAAAATGTAAATATTCAGCTGTAATTCAAGCAGGGAACTGTCAAAAGAACAATCTATGATTCTGAAGATTGAAGAATAACTAAAATGAACTAAAGGAGCAGAGTATGAAACAGAATAAAGTCAAAAAATATTGATTATTTCAAAATATTATGGAAAATAATTTTAAAAATTAGATTAGATACTTACAGCTATGGCTTTTAACATCTTGCTTTGAAATCCAAACGACTCGGAAATAAGAACAAGTGTGTATAATGTGAAAAATCTAATCGTTTTATATACATGATAAATTTTCTATTATTGAAAAAAATTGTGGGAAAATAATAATTACATTTCAAACATAAAATTTTATTGGTATAAACTTGATAATATTAATTTTTTTTTCATATCTAACCATTCTCATACAATAAGATTAAAAATCATCAAATTTTACGTGTTGTAATTAATGATATATATGTATATTAAAAAGAAAAAACAGTTTTAGATCATTAAATCTTAGAAATTTGATATTTTTTATATTGTTTTTACTATTAGTCCAGTAACTGAGCATCTGAAAATATCGAAAGCTCCTGAAAAGTCGCTGAAGACTTCACTTTGGGCTCAATTTGTAGGTCACGAAAGGTGTTTTTAAACGAGAAAAAACGCGATTGAGTTTACGGCAGGGAGGGAAAATGGCCCCCTAAATCCTGGAAAACGAGTTTCTCGCTAATATCTGGCTAAATATGCGAATTAGAGAATTTTTCTTCAATTAAAAAGAGGAAGACCGTCTATTATCCACTAAAGTGGTCCCTATTATTTTTTTCGAAAATTTGATAGTTATCGAGATAAGACCTAAAAGTCTTCTCATTTCAGCTGCTGATGCTCTGCCTGTAGGAGGGTACGGTACAAGCATAAAATTTGCTATTGGTGGGAATTGACGCTTCATCAGGTCTCCTAACACCTTGCATGCCTATTTTTTCAAAAAAATATAAACTTTACTTTTAAAACTTCATTTTCTAAATTTTATGTACTATAATCCTATTGCTAATTGTTTTTAAAATGCTGTGTTCTTTTTCTGTTTTATGTGTAAGTTATTTTTAATACGATATCTACATGTAAGTCTCCTGGTACTCTGTTTCTTATAATGAAAGACACTTTATTTATGAAATTTTATTTTATTTATTATAATCATATATAGTATATTAATATGGTACAACCCACGCACAGGTTCATCCTTAAACTTGTTGTATATTTAAAATTGAATGGTAAATAAATATTATTATTATTATTTATTTAAAAAAAATCCGGTTTTTACCGGTGTGATCAATTTCCCCGATTTCTGGAAAATGATTGAATTTTATTAAAAATCGAAAAGTACATTCGAAAACTAGACAGACTAGAAAAATGACGTGCATTGAAAAGCAATATATAGGATGATAAATTTTTAAATCGCGCTTGTTCCACAGATTGTACAGAACTCCGAAAACGGCTGAAAAATGTAAATATTTAAGTAAATATTTAACTATTTTGCAGAAAAAACGTGTTTTTAAAAAAATTGTGGACATACGTTTTTAAAATAGTTAAAAATTAGGGTTTAAAGTAATTCTAGGCTTACTACACTTTGGCAGTACCTTCTTAACAATAAAAGCTGTACGTTAATGAACAAACATGATTTTCACCAAAAATGTCACTTACGTTACTTTGGCAAAAATGCATCGATATTAAAATCTTACTATTTATTTCCTGGTACTGCGTCAAAATTTTTCTAGATACCCTAAAATTACAGTAAAAGTTTTCCGTAACTGATAAATAAAATTTTCTATTTTCCAGTATTTCCATAGACATAATTTCTTACTATATATAATCACTTTGTCCATCCTTGATTCAGGATATGATTGATCCTCTTCCTTGGACATCAAAGTGGATATACAAAACATCCTGGATTTTATCAGTCGCAATTCAAAAATTCTCTAGGACTTCATCCCCGATCAGATTATTGTCATTTCAACAAAATTGAAGTTAAAAGTTTCCAATTTTCCGTGAAAAATGTAAAATTCACTAAGTGCTGACATAGTGACAGCTCCATCGGAGAAAATAGAGAACAGGGAATGGAAAATGAAGCATTGACGGGGAAACGTCCATTAGTTTGTCGGGGTGGTGCTCGCCTGAAATCTCTTAATCAGGCCATTAGCGAGTAGAACAAGCTGTGCTTCGGTAAGCATCATCTTTGTCTCTCTCTCTCTCTCACTCACTCACTTTTCCACGTAAAGCCTATTATGATATTAGAACAGCCCTTTGCTGCTATTATATCAGACCACTTCAAACGTTTTGCCAAACATGGGATATTATCATGCTAAATAAATCTCTCTTGCAGTCTTTTTAACTCTATTATCAATTTAGTCACGATTTTTAACAAAGACAATATGTACTGGGCGTCCCAAACACAACAAAATGTAAAAATAGTTAACATGAAACAAAGTAAGTAAAATATTGATGTAATTTCCAACCCAGATTCTAGGGGAACATACTTAACAAAAAATATAGGACTGACACTCAGAGGATAAACATACTAACTGACAGCTAGGCAGCTTTAAACAGCCGCAAGGTAACATCCAGACTGGTAGAAGAATGCCAGAAAGAACTAAATGAACTAGCAGACCACATTAAAGTGAGATTAGTATGGGTGCCGGGACATAACGGTATTTCTGGAAATGAACAAGCTGAGGAACTCGCGTGAAAAGGTTCAGCAACAGCATATGTTGGACCAGAACCAGCTCTTGGGACCACAAAGAAGGTAGTCCGAGGGCAAATACAAAAATGGGTACAATGCAAAAAAAGACTTCAGTGGAGGAACACTCCAAGTAGGTACACAGTAAAACTTTCATAGGTGAGACATGTGTAAATCGGGCCGAATAACTACTAAATATAAGTTATATTACAGATTATAGAAATTTTTATTTTCTAGATTTTTTCTTAAGTGGGTCGTAGAAAAAATGTGCTGTTCGACTCGTATGGATTGTCCATATCGCACTTGAACGAATTGAAACATTCAAGTTTTCAAAATTTCAACACCCTGTATTTCGAGTGCTAGACTTCCAAATCCTCATATCATTTTATCCAATTTTACGAGAGGAATCTACATGCAAACGTTGTAATTACCCTTAACGTTCGAGATGCTTACACCATTTTTTGCGCGATCCTATTGAAATAAATTCCGAATAAAATAATTTAAATTTCTCCGAAATGAACGAAATGTCAAAAGTGACATTTATACTTCTCGATCATTTTAAAATATATTTTGCATTTTGGTGAAATTGTTTTTATGCTATTTATTACTTTTCGACGTCTGAACGGTAAGTAAATCACCTACCGACGTGTTAAACTTAGAAACCAGTTAACACAACCTACCGTCCTGACAACCGATGCTGTAAATAAACAAAAAAGATCAATCGCGCAAAAAAAATTATGGAAATAATAGTAAAAATTTATCCGAACAAATTCAACTAGATCACCAGCACTGCGAATACCAGCTTTGCATAGAATTTTAATGTAGCATCGGTGGTTCAGTGGTAGAATGCTCGCCTTCCACGCGGGCGGACCGGGTTCGATTCCCGGCCGAAGCATATGAATCGTTGCTTCGTAAACGAGAGAGAGACTCAGGAGAGAGCAGACGCACGCAAGCAAGGCACATAACGAAGCAACGTAACATAACGTAATGTAACGGTCAGATCTTTTGCGTCGCGACCCCCGGTCGCACAAACCTAACCTGACGTAAATAACTAAAGTTCCAAAAACAGATTCTTTGTTTCAGGACATCAAAAGTTTCAAATAATAATCTGTTCAATTTAGAAAAAAAAATCCTTTTAATTAAAAAGATATTAATACCAACGATTGGTTAATATTAAAAAAAAAGACAATAAATGTCTCTCTCCCCTTAGATATTATTACCAGACGAAACTGATATTCATCATTCATTGTTAGTGAGTTAATACAAAAAGAATTCTTTGAAACGGGATAGTATCAGAGATGCTTTGCAGAAATTAATTATCCTGCATCCTGTTGAAGTACCGTAGAGGGATATTATTATTAAGAGGATCTCTATAAACACACAATCAAGTCTTTAAAGTTCGTTAATTAGACCAAATATGTCAGAATAATAAGGGTAGGGTTATTATGAAGTATTAACGGAGAATTATTGGCCGACAGATTTATACAGGGTGAGTCATGAGGAACTTTACATATTTCTACCATATCATGTAGAGACCACATGGGAGGATATCATATGGCTACCACATTGAGAAAGCGTTGCAGAAAGAACAAGATACAGACTAAGTAGAGAGGAAATCATTAAAAACAACCACATCCTCACTTCTTAGAAATCAGATAATGAAACACTAATTATTATAAGTTGATTACCAATGAGACAGAAGCTGCTCAATTTCGCAGATGAAATTATGATGTTGAATGACGAAAAAAAATTGAAAGTGAATAATGCAGGTTCTTGCCTAACTAACCAATAAATATGGAGGGCAGGCAGGGCTTAGTTAACTTATTGATCTTGAGAAAACATTTGATTTTTTTTAGCAAAACTAGAAAAAAAAGAGAAAGCAATTTTAGGGCGCCACTAATTTTCTTAACTGAAAGAAAATTTAATGGTCTGCTAACTTTTGATCTGTTTAAAAAAAAGAACTTAAAGTTTCTGTATATCTAATAAATAAAACTATCAAAGTAAAAAAAATGTATAATAATTACAGTATTGAAATTTACATTATTTAAAAGGGAGGGTTAGTAGCGAATACAACAAAAAAATACTTAGCACAATAATACAGTTGTTTGAAGATGATGTAGCTGTGGATGTAGGTACTACTATTTAAGAAACTTTTCAATTTAACAGGAACTGGAACTGTGACTCAGAAGAATTTTTTTGTCAAACAGGAACTTGTGATCCTGAAAACAGTCAGACTTTCCAGGAACTGTTATTCCCAGGAACTGTGTAATTGTATCGGTATAAGAAAAAAAATTTAAGCCTGTCCAGCTCAATAAATACAATTTAATAATTGAACTTGAGGATTCATCATGGACAAATATGTGATTTGTATTGAAAAATAAGAAACAATCATATCAAACTAAAAATATCTAATATTAAACTTAGGAGAGGAACGGTATTACCATGTGGCTTCCAAAATGGGTAGCCATTTTGTACAAAAAAAAATATTAATATTAAACTCTGAAATTTTTAAAATATAAAGGTAACAAGAAAAAAAACATACCAGTAACCCAGATAGGTACTTGAAGGATAACGGCAGCCTATTAGTTTTTGTTTAAACTAGTGTTAAAATAATTAAATGGATTACTGCACAGTTGTTGTATTGTCGACAAACGATGAGAGGAGACCAGCCGGAACCTTTCTCATCCTTACTTAAAGATCGTTCAAAATTTTAAATTTCGCGGTAAAATACTTCTAGAATATTGATTTTTGGTCTACTAGTTTATTCCACCACAAATCACAAAATTCTGAAGTGATTATTGCACATTTTTATTACCTGAAATGTTAACCAACAAAGTTAACGTTTCAACAACCTGGGACATGCTACAAGCCGGTATGATGGAAAAGTATAACTTTTCAAAAAAATTCCTTACGGAATTAAGCCAATGGTACACAAACGGCTCAAAAGCAATAGAAGGAACTGGGATAGGAGTGTTCGGACCAGGAACCAAACACTCTGAAAGCTTGGGAAAAACCCCAAGTATATCCATGCCATAAGAAAGTGCGCCCAGTTCAATATTGATAAAGGATACAGAAGACAAAGGATTATCATAATATGGGATAGTCAAGCAGCTATTAAAGCACTGAGCTCTTGTGTAATCAGTTCCAAAATGGTGTGGGAATGCCTAGATAAACTCAATGAACTAGGAGAGAACAATATAGTCACCTTACTATGGATTCCAGGACACACTGTAATAGAAGGAAATGAAATAGCAGAGGAACTAGCGAAGAGGGGCACTGAAATACCTTTCTGGGGGCCTGAACCCTTTTGCGGAATCAGCCCCAATGTAGTATTGAAAGAAATAGGTAAAGATCTGACCATTGGAAAGATCTAGTAGGGCTTATACAATCAAAGACTCTTCTGGATGACTTCAACCTGTTGAGATCAAATAAATGCATGAGTCAAAATAAAACTGCGCTAAGAGTTTAGACAGGGATCCTAACGGGACATTGTCGCCTGAATGGGCACCTGAAAAAGCTCAAAATAGTGGAGGAAGAAGAATGCAAATTTTGTGTAATGGAAGAAGAAACCTCCATCTACATATTTTCCAACTGCACAGCACTTCAGAATCCTAGAGCACAGCACCTGGGTGATAACTGGATATAAGAGGAACATCTACCTAAGTTGAAGCCTGCAGACATCTTGAAATTCCTTCGGGAAATAGGACTAAAGGAACTACTAGTTCCTGAGACTCTCCTCAGAAACTAAGAAGTAAGGGGGTACAATAGATCTTTTAGGTCTCAGTGAATGTCACCCCAAAATACATACATACCACATTAATTTACAGGGTGATTTTTTGTGAAATTGACCATAAATTTTAATAGGCTATAGTATTTACAAGACATTTGATTTTTATGATTTTCCCATGATACAGTACACTAAGTACTATCAGGCATTCGACTGGTATTAGCTAATTTTAGAAATTCTTACGTATAATATTATCTTTTATTGATTACAATTGCACTTTTTTTTGTATTATATCTTGTACTTCTGAAATGTATTTGAGTATTTTAAATATTTAATTTCATTTAAATATATTATCCAACCCATAACTTTTATTTATTGCTTACTGTTTTTATTCATTCCTGCTCTACCCAATAAATTCACTTCCGAACCTTTCCACCCCCATTTCACCCTGACAAAACTTTTTCCCGACCCTCAAACTCATACACAGTCTACCAAAAGGTAACGCAGAAATATTTTTCTTAACATTTTCACCACAAATCAACCGCACCACACTATTTAAAAATCAGTTGTCCTTTTCACAATTTCATTACGAATTACGAATTATACAGCATGTCCACGGATGGGGATTCTATAGGGGAAAAATTTTTAAATATTAATTTAGTGAAAAATGTTATTCTTGATAAAAAGTTTTGCTTGTTCTGAAACCCCCTTAAAATGAAATAAAATTCAAGTTTATCAAAACCCGTTTTATGAAAACCTGGAGTCTGACTTTTTGACATTTCTTCACATATTGGCTAATATCTCGGGAACCTTAAGGTTTTCAAGGTTCTAGTCTACGCCATTCGATTCAAGACGGGTTTTGAAAAACTTGAATTTTATTTCATGTTATGGGGTTTCAGAACAAACAAAACTTTTTATCAAGAATAACATTTTCCACTAAATTAATATTTATAAATTTTTCCCCCATCCGTGGACACTCTGTATAACGTAGCGCAACCCTAAAAAGTGTTTAAATAGTTGAACGCAACGCGAGCGATTTTTTAGTTTCAGTAACCCCGTTCGTTGGATCGAAAACTGAGCTGAAGAGGACCAGTAAAAGGGGAGAAATGAATACATTATCATCTGTTAACACTCAGTGTAATTGTTCTGGTGTTCACTTCAGCCCCAGACGTTTCAATTAACTAAATGTTCCGCGATTTACCTTCTATGTATGCGACCATTTGTCTTTCGCTATAACCGTTCCAATGTTGGACTTAATCTAAATGGAAATTAAGTTCTGATGGAGGTTGCCAGAAGACATTTAACTTCGATAGAGTCAATGTTGATTTCGTTGATTGAAAAGAGTAGATTGCATCGATGGTTTTTTTGTAGATTTATAGTATGAGCCTAAAGATGGAAAAAATTTAAGACTCGCCGAATTGAGATTTTAATGATGATCGGGTACGGGGATAACTGCAGAAGTCAAGTTGAAGTGGCAAACTTATTTAATCACAGGTATCCCGAATTGCCTAATATTTCACAAAGTACTGTGTCTAAAATTCATGAACAATTCAGAGAACTTAGACATTTCAAACCATTGAAAAGAAAACCACACTTCGTTGAAGATGATGTGGAAGTGGATATTTTGTTAAGTGTCGAAGAGAATCCAACTTCAAGTACACGTCAAATTGCCCGTGAAAATAATTTTGGTCATACAACTATTCTAAGATGTCTTCATAAAGATAAACTTCATCCCTACAAATTAACTTTTGTGCAGGAGTTAACAGAAGACGATCCAGATCGTAGAATGGATTTCTGCGAAAGATTGATGAATAAGCTGAACAGAAATGAGATAGCTCTTGGTACCATTCTTTTTTCTGACGAATCAACATTTACATTGAATGGAGAGGTAAACCGACAAACCGGCAAACTGATCCCAACGCAATAACTTACGTAACTTACCGAATGAAAATGTTTGGTTCCAGCAAGACAGGGCAACACCCCATTACGCTTTAATGGTAAGAACTTATTAAGATGAAATCTTCCCCAATAAATGGATTGGACGAAGAGATACTATTGTGTGGCCAGCTAGATCGCCAGACCTTACGCCGTTAGATTTTTTTCTGTGGGGTTATCTCAAGAACAAAGTATATGTAACACAACCAACTAGCATTGTAGACCTCAAAGACAGGATAACTACAGAAATACGGAATATTTCACCTCAAACTTTAAACAAAGTTAAGGAGTCCAGGTATTTAGTGTTTGTTTGGCAAAACTTTGTAGGTTCTGGTCCGATAGAAACACGTGCGGCTCCCTCCCTTGCCAGAGAGTCTGCCTTCTCGTTTCCTTCCATGCCAGAATGGCCAGGGATCCAGACCAGCAATACTTCATTGTGTTCTCCTATTGAGGGGAGGGAAAGGTAAGTAAGAGCGGATAAGGTTCAGTGTAGCCTCAATCTGCCAGGTAGGCAATAGCTTTAGAATAAAGTTACTAGGCTGTGGAGTGGGAAGGGGCTAGTTTATGCCTCTAAGTCTTGCCAACTCCACTTTCAAGGAGCAAAGGGTAGAAAGTACTGGGGTCTGGGATTTTCTGAAAAGTGAAAAGTGCTAGTATTAGCCCAGCTTGGAGATAGCTGTCGGGTATAGTACGACTAGGGAGGAGGGTGGATAAAATAAATTTCATCTATCTTTTGTTTTAATAGATAAATTTTCTGTATGCTTTCATTTGAAGAGCATCGGTTTTTATAATGATTTTTGTCAAAAAAGAGCCGACAAAAAAAAATATAAATTCCAAGCAAACAAACTGAATATTCTGTAAAGAACTTTCCCATTTAATAAATCCCTTTAGAAAGTTACTGCAAGAGACCGTTAATAGGGAAAATACTGCACGTGATCGGATGGCTAACGAGCTTTAAAACTTGCTTTGAATAAAGTTGCAGAATGTCGTGAAAAGAAATTTGTACGATGTCTTTATGTTAGGAGAAAAATAAAATTTTGTTATTTTATAATTTTTTCCACACTATCAAATACATCTCTCGCAGGTTTTTTTCGTTCCTATATAGAAAACCCTCTTTCTCTATTTTTTTTTTCAAATACAATTCCCGATTCTACTCAATATTGAGACGTGAACTCCCGATTCTTCGCACGTCCTCTATCGGCGAGACTAATACGATGTTCATTGCGTAATTTGGTCACGTGATGCATTCTTCGGTCTCCCTTCGTCCTTCTCTCCTCCTTCCTGTACACCCTAACAATGTTATTATGTATTATATACCTACTAAGTGGGTAAAAACGTCATCTTTTTTGTATTGAGAAGAGTCTTTATTGTCGAGTAGACAGAAGCTTGGTGATCAGTGTGACGATTCTTCAATCGTTTATATCAGAATATTAAGTATCTAAAAACGCATTGCGAAAGTGTTTTGTTTTTAAAATTTTTCAAATTTGAAAAAGAGGTAGAACAATCTGCACTGATAATAGACAAGCCCTATTAGCCTTGAACAGACAACGTGTTATATCGGGGATATTAATAGAGTGCCACCAAAATTTAGCTAACGTATCGGCAGATAACAATTGTTGTGTTCTTTTTACACTATTCTGTTCAGCTCTGTTGAGATAATTTTCAACCTGAGCGGGTGACCAAAGTGAACAGGAAATCTTAAAAAGAATGCTCCTTATGTCTTTAGGCTATGATCAACTAAACGGCAGAACCGAGCACCCACAAGAGGTAGTGCAGTTAGGGGCAAGAGGGGAAGAGATAGTTCAGCTCTGTTCAAAACGAGCGCTTAAAAAGAATACGCAAAATCATTCAAGTGAACAGAGCAGCTGATGTGCTCGAGCAAATTCTGTAAAAAGAACACACCATATATTATCTTGAGGTGGGTTAAAAGGAACGATATATGGCACCTTATTTCGCTCGGGGTAAAGCCTCTCGCGAAATAATTTTGGTGCTCGGTCCATAATAATTGTCTTCACCACCTTGGTGTTTAATATACTATACTTTTACGAAAATGAGTAGATATAGAACATCTTAGGGTCATATAGTGTGGGTAGATATAGATTTAGACCTCAAATTTGCATTTAAAACTCGATTTGCTTGGTCTGGAACACTGCAGTTATTGCGATTACGAGAAAAACCCACAATTTTCTCGATAGTTCATGCAAATGGTCTTACATTAAGCAGATAAACCATAATTTGTATCATTATTGTCCCCCATCGCCTAGCCTCTTTGTTTAAAGTAATTTCTTTAACGATTAGATCAATAATATTGGTAATTTTATCACGTAGGTCGATATTCAATTACAATAAATACATTAGGGTCCTTATTCTTTTCGAATTCGTTTGTTTTGAATATTAGATTGTCTTCGTTATAAGCACGAAAAGAAAATTTGAATAATACGATCAATTTGTATCCTAATTTTTGTTGTAAAAAGATATTTAATTTCCATACAGAATGTACCTCTAATTTCATAGTGATTACTGTCTAAAATTAATCCCCTAAAGAAGTTTAAAAACTTCGGAAATAACAAACTTTCTCCCCCCTTTTAGTGAAATATTACACTATAAATCTAAAAAACCGTTTTGTCATTCTCGAATTTTATTTTCCAGAGCTTTATCTTCCTTATATGTCCTCGTTTGCTCCCTTTTAAGGGTACTTTCTCCTCTCCCCTCTCGCAATGATGTGGCTTTACAACAACGGAACAAATAACTCGGTGGAGTTTCGATCAACTCCATAACTGAAACTAACTAGCACTTCTTAGCTTTTATATAGACGCTTTGATTTACTGCCGTATCATATTTCACCACCTCCCTTCTTTCTTTATTATCTACCCTTAATTTACCAACTCTATGATCAATGGTTATAAAATATTTATTAGAAATTTTGATATCATTCAATTAGTGAAGAAATCTATCCACGAAAAAAGTACACTAGTCAACAGTAATTCTGCTAAGGATGATGCTTTAACTATCATTCAAAAATAATAAGTTATCTCACAATATACAGTGCATTTGGATAGTCTCACTGAAGACTCCTCCTAGAAGCCCTAGAAGCCCGACGCGATTGTCTGGGGAGTTAAAGCAAACCAGCTGACAGTCGTCTGTAAACTGGACCAAATCCAGATAACAGCATGCCTCAATACAAAAGGAGGCATGAGAACCACACCAACCAGAGTGATGGAGGTGATCCTTGGTCTCACTCCCCTTGACATGCACATCAAGGAGGTTATTTTGAAGACCATGACACGCATACGCTCTACCAGTAGGATTTGGTAGATTGAGACGTAACCTGTGGCTTGAGGCACTAAATGAGGTTCCTCTGCTGCAGGCCAATACGGACGCAATCGCACCACAACATGCCTTCCATAGGCCCTACAAGGTAATTATTAAATATAACACACAAAACACATCAGAAGAAGGCGCAATCCGCATCTGTTTGGATGGCTCTAAAATCAATATGGACTCAGGATGTGCAATTTACTCCAGAACTCTGAATCTAAACATTAATGGGCGATGGGCTGTAATGTCAGCGTTGCTCAAACAGACCTCACTGCTATCGACAGAACCTTTGGACAGCCACGGGTATTCTGACTGGTCACTGCCACCTACGAAAACACCTCTACAGACTGGGTCTGTCTGACACTTCACTTTGTAGAGGATGTAAACAGAAAGATGAGACTGTCGAACACATTCTTTGTGAATGTCCGACACTCTCTCAATGTAGGTTTTCTGTATTCGGCGAGTACAGGCTAACACAAGCCAGCATGAGGGAGCTTACTTCCGGCGACGTTATCGGCTACCTAATCTTACAGATACAGATAATGTCAAAGATGTGGCAGCCTAGGTTAAGAAGACCAAGAGAGTCCCAAAAGGGTTGGAGCCAAGGGTTCGTTGATAAAGTTATAAATATTGACTTGTCTGAGAGCCTAAATGATGATTGCTAACTCCACCGTTCGAAGGAGAATGAAAATAAGGATATTTTGTATATCCACATTGCTGATACACACTGTATGCATGTTTAATAATCTTAAACGTTTATTGTGGGTAATAAAATCGAAGGGATTCAAAATAATGTTAGCGATAAGGTTCGTTGTTGAGTATTTCATCGACTTTACTGTTCAGTGGTTTCTGGTGATAGCGCTTCTAATCCGGGATTTATGTTATTCCTGGATTCTCCCGTGCGTTTCCCTATAAACTGATTGCTTTGCAAGATCCCGCTTTGTACTTTCTGTATTGATATATAAGGTACACGACAATATTTTTTCGGGTTTTATAGATTAATTTTGTTGTGGTGCTAAAGCTGTGTCAATAAATTTATTTTTATTTTTCATTCCTGGAAAGTAAGTGTAAAAATTTTAGAAAAGCTGGGAATAGGATTTTTGAAGCTTTGAAAATTATGTGAAAATATGAAAAAATACTAAAATATTACTTATACAGAGTTCGGCAAAAGTCCGGAACCGGACAAATATCGAAGAAAATATAAATTTTGTGAAAAATCTTTTCAAACCACAAAATGTACTCCAACTTAAACTATAATTTGAAAATATTTTGTAATATACAGGGTGTTCTAAAAAAGTGTGGCGTGTCAAAGTTATATTTTTTCCTATGGAACACCCTATAGAAGGGGTTTAAAGAAAGAAGTTTGAATATTTCTTAAGAAATAGTGAAAAAATCTAAAAAATGTTAGGAAAAATATAAAATAGAATAGAGTTTTCAAAATTATATAAAAAAGTAAATTCAAGAAACCAACCCCATGCAATCGACAGAATCTACAATTTTTAGGCACCAAGAAAGGATTGAAAAAGATAAAGGATACAGAAGACAAAGGTTTATCATAATGTCGGATAGTCAAGCAGCCATTAAAGCACTGAGCCATCAATTCTTTTGTGAATAAAATCTCAAGTTTGGGAAAGTATATTCAACAATCTCCTCCCAACGTTTTAGATGCAAATTTGTTCCTGTTACAAATTCTATCCACTAACCATTAGTAGTTTGGTTAGGTTAGGTTAGGTTTATTCATAATTCCACCAAAAGTGTGCAATTATGGTGTTTATTAACGGTTAAAATATTACCAATATCCAATGAGCCATTTGATAATTGTAAATAAAAAAACATTTTTCATTCCCAACTTTAGAGCCCTATAGTTCGTTAAAGAAGGGCGTGAAGGAAAAATTTTATATGAAATACCATCATTATTTTTAGTCTTTCTATCACCTCCCAAGTTTTTGGTACGAATTCCTGGGACACCCTGTATTTTACTATAAACCAATCAACTAATTTCATGCAAAAACGTTAAAACTCACCATCCTACACCCGCAACCATTTTGTAGTCTGTGAATGTCGCGAGTATTCCCAAAGGTCTAACTTCTTCCTCCCGGGATTTCACGGATTTTACCCGCAGCGATTGTGTCGTTCTGTGTAAACGACTTTTTCACTTTTTTTAAGTTCGCGATATTTAGCACTTCAACACTTTTGATCACGGCACGTAATCAAATCATCCTGAAACTATAAAAATTTCAAGAATTAATCAATTGAATCTTTTTGAATATTTTTTGAAAAAAAAAAAATATATTAACCAGGATTAAAAATTTAGAAAATCAACAACTTTTAGAAGCCCTATCTTGGGCCTTCCTTTCAAGCTTAAATCTACCATTTTTTTCTCTTATATCAAATTATGTAAATAACTTCCACCCCATCTCTATTTTTTTAATACTGTTCAACCTTGTGGCAAAGCAAAACTTTTATACCTTTTTTAGAATAAAATTTTTGGTCTTTGGAACATTGAAAACTGTTTAAACTTCCAAAGGACATTTATTTTGAAGAATATGCTATACAAATTATTCAAAAACTAAGAAAAACTGTTTTGACAGCCAAAAAACGATTCTGACAAGATCAATTTTAATAAAAAAAGGCAACATTTTGTATTATCTACAGAGCATATCAAATTTGCAAATTGGTTTTTGGATTTTTGAAAATAAAAATTTCAAAATAAAAAAATTTGCTGTCATTCTACATTCTTTTTTATTTTAAAACCCACATTAGGTGACATTTTCACCCAACGTCTGAGCTTATTTATGATTTAAAGGTTAGTGATTTTTCAACAATTTACTCGGGGAAAAATCTAAGAAGGACTAACAATTGTTATCTTGCGTATAATCACCATGAGGTAGATCCAAAAAATATAGAAAAAAAATCTATTAAATGGTTACAAGTTTTCCATTTATGATACAAAAAGACGATAGAAAGCAAGACTAAAATTGTGAATTTTCCCAGATTTTAGCCATTTTTCACACAAATTAAGCGTTTCTTAGTGAATAGTTTAAATAAAATCAAATTCTACTATCCCCCTTATTGAAATATTCACAAATTTTGACTGAAAAATGTTAAAAAAAAAACAGACCTGAAACCAATGAAACAAATGAAACCAATTTTAAGTTGATTGGCGTTGAGCGCCAATGAAACAAAAGTTGCTCAATTTCGCTGATGAAATTATGATGTTGAATGACGTAAAAAAAATTTAAAGTGAATAATGTAGGTTCTTGCCTAACTAACCAATGAAATTTGGAGGTAAACTAAGCCATATTCACAAATTTTGACTGAAAAATGATAAAAAAACAAACCGTTTCTATGGTACAAACAATTAAGAAAAAAACCTAACATATTTAGTGGGGAAAAATATAGTGAAAGAGTGAAAATTCAAAAATGCCTTGATAGAAAACAAATCGAAAAAAAAAATAGTTTAAACCCAATATTATCAATACAATATCCATATAAGTAAAAATCAATAAAGCCGTATAAAATTCGACAAAGCATGCGCAATAAACTTTCACAAAAATAAAAAATCCACAAAAAAAACGTTAAATCAAAAAATTCTCACCATGATATCGTTTTGCCTGCAACCGCCGCCAGGTTCGGGTAACATTTGGCTCGCGACGGTGCACCGCTAGACGTCCCGGCGCCGGCTCCTGGCAACGGCACCGATTGGCCGCCCCCGTCTTCGATACAGAGTGCCCTTCCGGGTAGCGGCCAACCCGAACTCAAAGGGCGGGTCTTTGCGCTACATTTCACATTGTTTCAATTTCGAACTTTGAAAAAATTTCAACTGTTTCAGCGAAATAGGGTCGGCCATTTTGGAAAGCCCCGTGATTGTTTTAGAAGATCTCATTAACTGATTTTGCTAAAATTTCTGACTCTGAGAGGGAATCATAACCGGCTGCCGTTTACGCCTACCCCCTCGAAGCTCAATAAGACTCTATTTGACTCTAAACGGCTCTAATCGGTATAAACTGTTAAAGTTTTTCTGTCTCTTCAGTTTTTTCTTCAAAGTTTACTTTTTATTTACCAGAATTTATAATGGCAAATTTAGCTTCAACAGTTCAGAACATTACTTTGCTGAATCTACTTATGATATTCTAATAAATGAAACTAGCTGTTACTAATTAATATTAGATTGTCTAGTAAAATTTATAAGGATGACTATCATATCGATATAGTTAGGTTAGTTAGGTTAGATAGATCTGATTGATGCTTCATTAAAATTATATTCAAATACAAATATCATAATACCTTT
>CAJUYG010000050.1:370437-381831 GCA_910591675.1 Galerucella calmariensis | reverse complement strand
AATATTGACAATTACAATAAAGAACTAAATATAATAAAACAAATAGCGGTTAATAATAATTACGATCCAAATTTAATTGACAACATCATAAATAAAAAGATACGAAAACATACTCTAGAACAAGTATTTCCTTCAGATAAAAACAAAAATAACCAATTTAAAAGCTTAACTTATTTTGGAATACCATCCTTAAAAATAAAATCATTTTTAGAAACTTTAGACTTGAATATTTGTTTCAAAACTGACAACAATTTATCCAAATTCATTAAAAACAACAAATCCAAATCTTCAAAACTAAATAAATCAGGAGTTTATAAATTAAAATGTGGTAATGACGACTGTGATAAAATTTATATAGGTAGAACTTTTAGGAATTTTAAAACTAGAATTTCTGAACACAAACGTAGTTATGACAATCAAAAATTAGATTCCAACTATTCAAATCATTTATTAGGAAACCAAGACTCTTTCGATTCAAATTTTGAAATTTTGCATATAGAAACTAAATCCTTCAAATTAAATCTTTTAGAAGCCCTAGAGATAAATAAAAACAAATATTCAGATAATCTTCTTAACGACCAACTTGATATTAACAATTCTCCCTTATTAAACCTTTTTACCTAGAAAGGTTCCTGTAGGATTGTTGTGAATGACTTTCCAGGTAAACTTGTTAAATACTTTAGTTAATCCCATATTCAGACAAATTCATTCCATTTCCTTGTAAATAGATTATAATTTTATTGTTAAATATATAATTTAGTATGAGAATGTGTAGTGCAATTTATATTTAGATAGAAATATAACTTTGATACGCCACACTTTATTGGAACACCCTGTATATTTCAAAATATTTCCTAATTATAGTTTAAGTTGGAATTAAATTTGTGGTATAAAAAGATTTTCCAAAAAATTATATTTTTTTCTATATTTGTCCGGTCCCGGACTTTTGCCGTACTCTGTATAATAAAAAATCTGATCCAATGAAGACACAGTATTTGACATAATGGAGTGGTTCTAAAGCTGCGTGTTTTCGAAAAATAAGTAGTAAGGCAAGTGGGCAATGAGTCCTTACGGATTTCCCAAAAAAAAACTACAGGAATTGGGATATACCTACAATCCCTAAAGCAAGTGTCCTGTTTCCTAGTTAATCCTTCGAATCATATTGAATAAAGCTCGTAAGCGTAGCGAAATTTAAAATATTCTTCCCCCCTTTCAAGACCGCCGACAAACGCGATTTTCCTTTCACACCCAGCCTTTGTTTCGGAACAGTTACGTGGCGATGGGCTAGAGCTCGCTATGGTTGCGTAGCCACCCTAGCAGCTAGAGATTCAGATTGAGGTGTAACCGTGTGGAAGTTATCACTGACGATAAGTCATACACCATGACTTCATCATTCCCGGCTAATAAACATCACCCTGATTTAAATACTCGATTGTCTATGTGACGATTCTTCACAGTGGCGTAACATGGGGACATTTCCGATAGTATTTGGCGAAGGTAAAATGAACAAAATTGATTATAAATAGTTCATTTGCGATAAGTTTGCAATATCAAAACATGACAGATGTTTTACATCGTTGTCACGTTGTAATTTTTTTCTAGCTGTTGGCATAAAATTATGTTGATAAGTTGTTTATTGTATAAGATTACATTCAATTCAAAAATAAGAGCAGATATTATAAAATTTTGATGAGTAAATACATAAACTTCAAGATGTCCAAGTTTTTTTTAATAGAATTTAAGTGCCTCGACAACTATGGCCATTGGCACTGTACAAAAGACAAAAGGACATATTATAAATACATACACTATCTTAAAACATAAAACATGTAAAATACTCGATAAAATATCAATCTAGATTATATTTTGTTGTAGAGGTTAGTTGATTTGAGGAATTTCAATGTCTTTGGGATTTCAGCAGTGCAGTTTAAAAGCTCTTCAGGTTTGGTTTTAGGTCCAGGCTCTTGTATGTAATGGTGTATTCCTGGCAGTCTGTGAGAATATGTTTAACGGTTAAAACACTATTGCAGTGACGGCAGACAGGGAAGGTTTTCAGAAGACATCAAGTAACCACGTGGCTCATTTGCTTCACAGTATACACTAGCAGCTGGACTAGAACGGAAAGCACCCAGGGAGAGTCGAAGGGCTGGATTGTGAATAGAGTTCAGTGAGTCGATGGTGGATTTTGAGGCTGACATGTAAATAAAGCTGCCGTAGTCTAGTTTAGAACGGATAAGGGATCTGTAAACTCTTAATAAGGTATTTTCGTCGGATGCCCAGTGATAGTGGCAGAGAGCTTTGATGATATTAAGTCTTTTAAGACAAATGCCTTTGAGTGTGTTGATATGAAGTTTCCAATTAAGCAGTGAGTTGAAAGTTAATCCAAGAATTTTGCAATGATTAACAGCAGGTAACAGGGAGTTATTAAACAAGATTAGCGGTGTACCGGATGGGGATCTTCTGCTAAATTTCATGACCTTCGATTTACTTGGAGATAAGGAGAGATGTAGGTTGTTGGCTCTATCTTGCAGCAAATTTACTGCGTTTTGTAGAAGTTTGCAGATGGTGGAAACAGATTTTCCTTGGCAGTAGACAATTAAATCATCAGCATATAGAACATATTTGATGGGAGTAGGGAAGTTGGCGCATAAGTCGTTTATTGAAAGGATGAATAGGGTGGGACTTAATACAGATCCCTGAAGGACACCATCATTTTGGGTGTGAGGTTGGGAAAGTTGATACCGTGTGTCCCGCGACACGTTCTACCTTTTTTGTTTTCTTTTATTGCGTTCAATCAAAACTTCCATATAAGATGAATAAGACAGACTTATGCTATTTTGACGGGAGAAAAAAGGATAT
This sequence comes from Galerucella calmariensis, assembly GCA_910591675.1. Taxonomy (NCBI): domain Eukaryota; kingdom Metazoa; phylum Arthropoda; class Insecta; order Coleoptera; family Chrysomelidae; genus Galerucella; species Galerucella calmariensis. The sequence goes on along the minus strand of CAJUYG010000050.1, from coordinate 378,972 downwards.
GTATTCAGTTTTCAGCGATTCTAAAAAGTCTTTCACCAGCCAAGTTTTTATTTAAATGTCAGTCATGTCACTTTGACAATTCAAAGTGACAATATATGAATAATAAGAAGAATTTTTCCGGTATTTTGCATCCTCAAGCAAACAGAATGGTACTTAATCTGATAGATTATTTCGAGAATGAATGAAAAAGTGGAAATTCGTCAACCAGTGTACAGGAAACATCCCACATTTTGGTAACCTCTGTGTCTTCTGATTTGATACATTACTAAATCAAAATGTGCTAATTTTTTTAATTAATTTCACAAAAATATCTAAAAAAAACCTAAAAATACTTGAATATGTTAATTCTCCCATGGATACGAATTTTAAAATGGGTTAAGTAGGTCGAGCTACGGTATTGATCTCTCCCTGGGGAGACTGCTCTCAAGCTTCCCCGTCTCTCCCGATTTCTATGTTTGTATCTATTCCAATTTCACTAAAAATCAAAAGAAATCTGAGAAAATGTACATTATAATAAATTAAAGTAAATTAATGTTGTTTGAAGGATAATATCCTGCTTAATAAAAGGACGAATGATGATAAGTAAACATAATATACCACGATTCGGAGTGGTGTTCGATGTAAAGGCCTTAATTAGATTCAGGAAAGCCTCCGGATTCATTTGCATTAATCCTGTCATCAAATCCTTTCATTTAACTAAACGGTCCTGTTCCCTACTAAGTCTCCCTTATCTATCATTTCGTGTTTGAATGTAGGTATATTTTGTTAGGGATAAATTTAACAATTTTTTCGTTCCATTAGTTATTCTTAAATTGATGTTGATATTTGTTCTAAAAAGAGCTTTTTATAATACCAAAAGTGTCTCAACTGTTTCAGTGTCCACACTCTAAATAATATACTTGAAATGATATTGAGTACGCCATCTATGTGTGATAGATTTATTCACTAAAAGCTGAAGCATAGATTTCATCAGAGCATTCGGGCAATTTAGTGATTTTGTGAAAATCAATAAACGACATTTTACGCTTGACAAGACTGCGTTATATAGTGCCATCTACAATCATGGGATTCAGTTAAAAGCTTACAGAAAACAGTTTTAAAAAAAAATCGATAAAAATACGGATTTTTTCTCTTTCCAATCGACATCTAAAAATGGAGGTTCTCAAATCAAAGTTTATCTTATATTATGAAATAGAAATGTGTGTCCACTTAAGTTTGCACCATATGGAAAACTTTTTTATTATAAAGTCTGTTTCTTATTGTCTGACAGCACGCGAAAAGGTCAAAGATGCTAGTCAGGTAGTAAACCATAAGCGTCACCGTTCATCTAAGGAATTTATTCACTATTTAATTTTAAACCCAATCTGATATATAAAGGTAATATGAATCTAAATTCGGTTAGTTAAAACAACTTGATAATTTCCAAGAAACATTACAATAGGGTCCTACTAGGGATTGTCGTAATGACTACTTAGAAATTTTGCAGGTATATACGGTGAAACTTGGTCTCGCCCAAATTTGTATAATTTGTTTTGCTTAGAGTCGCTTACGTTCCATAAGTGTTAACTGTGTTGTGAAAAATGTCTTCAAGTTTCATCCCAGTAAAGTGTAAGAGCGTGCTTAGCTTACAAACGAAGACTGTAGTGTTAAATGTACATGATGCTGTTGTACATCAAATGCCGGCTGCTACTGTTAGAAATATAGTTTCGACATGTTCCAATATGACAGGAGTTAGTGAATTTACTATTTACAGGCTTCTAAGGGAGAGGAAAAATAGGGAGGGAGAGGAAAAATATCGTAATCTCCGCCACTGCCGCAATATTTATCGTTTATCTGGCATTGTTCAGTTTTATTACCATATTGTATTTTGAGCTGAAACAGGGATGTATAGATAACCAATACAGACACCTACTTGTTTTGCATTAGAATTTTAGTATTTACTTGTAAAATAAATAGAATAAAGTGGGTACCTTTAAATTTGACAATATTGAAAAATGCTATAAATAAAAGTTGATTAGAACTGAAAACTACGTTCAAATATACGATTCTATCTATATATATGAAAAAAATTGAAATGTATTTCTAGATACGATAACAATGCAAATTTTACTGTAGTTACGTCTAATATTCCTCAATTAATTCACTCAATACTATCTTTAATGACCATCCAATAGTTCAAAACATCCATGACATCTATCAAACCCTCTCAGATAGTGATGTAACAGTTTGTCTTATCTGGCTCCCATCTCACATTGGAATTACTGGCAATGAAAACGCTGATCACCATGCTAAAGAAGCCTCTTCTTCCATCACCACAACATTGTTCCAGCTCCCAGATGCGTAAAACTATTATTCAAAAAGTCTGTCAAGGAGTCCTGGCAACATTTTTGGCACAACAGCAAAACAGCCCTTTACGATATACAACCATTAATCGGCTATCTCTCCCTCGATTCCTTAACCAGGAGGATTTCGGATCAACCATACAAGATACACACATGGTTACTTGATGTCTTCTGAAAACCTTCCCGTCTGCCGTCACTGCAATAGTGCTTTAACCGTAAAACATATTCTCACAGACTGCCAGGAATACACCATTACATACAAGCGCTTGGACCTAAGACCAAACCTGAAGAGCTTTTAAACTGCACTGCTGAAATCCCAAAGACATTGAAATTCCTCAAATCAACTAACCTCTACCACAAAATATAATCTAGATTGATATTTTACCGAGTATTTTACATATTTTATGTTTTAAGATAGTGTATGTATTTATTGTGATGAACAGAAGGATTGGGCAGATATCATAAGAAATAATATACAAAGTATGCAATTATAAATATCAATTTCAAAGTAATTTTAAACTACACCCTATATACATAATTATATGAACCACAAAATAATAAGATACAATTTTTATAATAGAATAAACTTATTTATGTCAATAACACTTAACAAGTTCAATCTTACAACAATTTAGACCAATTTTAGAAATTTTAAATACTTTGACAAATCAGAAAGGGAATTCAGAAGGTTAAGTATGAATATTCAAGATTAGCTTTAGAAAGCATTGAGGGAGAGTTATAAAAGGGAAATAAATGAGGTTTTAACATTAAACTAAAGAATTACATCTATATTTTATCTCAGACAAGGATTTAGAGACAAGTAATATGCAATTAAAATAAAGTCATGCTGAATTATCAGTACATCTTCTATATGAAGAGATATTCTGTTTTGAGCCAAATAGAAAGGCATTATAGTTGTCATACTCTGTAGAATTAATGTAAATGATGTAGTATAAGGTGATTTAGATTGTATATTGAGTGGAAAATGATTAAATATTAAGAGATTGTGAATGAAAAAATTGACAGGTAGTGGATTTTTAAATGCTTATAGCATCACTAATATGGAACTTGAAAAACCCAAATTTGGTCAAAAATTAAATTTAATTATGGTTTTTAATTTAATATACCCAGAGAGAACGTATCTCAAGATTTCAGAAATATTTAATTTCCAATGATATTGAATATATTGATAAACGTCAAAAATTTTAATAAATCATCATTATAAAGTTACCTATGAAAGTATTTTCCCATATGAAACCATTGGGAACTTTCATTTAGTCGATATTGAACCTCTAAAGCGACCAGACGTGTTCCTGAGCTGAGGAAAACAAATGACGACTCCATTTGTTGATTTTCAAAAGGTTTAAACAAATTACTGGACGGGTGGAACGAGATAACCTATTTCTGCGGGTTTGCCCATTTACTCGTAGTTGAATTCCATGAGGTTCTGTGAGTACTTAATACTTGTATACAGTGGTATTTGATCGTTACTATATTCTTGGATTGGCCAGAAATAACTATTGTGCATATTTACAAAACTTTTGAACTTGTATTGCAAGGTCAAGGAACCTTATGACAGCATGTTAAGTATCTGTAAACAAACAAACTATTCAAAACTTATAATCAAATATTGAATATTTAATACTAGCTTATTTTAATTTAATTTAAATAATTACCTTGAAACGTTTCAAAGAAGAGATATTATCCGACAGTAAATTCTTCAATAAGCACATATTATAATAATTTGACATTTCATAAAACTAAACCATAAAACTATTCTTCCCTCATACACAGATCTCGGATAGTATTATCTATCAGCACAAATAGATTAAATCAAAAGGCCGAAATATTTAACTATTATTTATTAATTTGTCTGCGTATTTATTCTCTTTTCTCACTTGTTATAATTTTGATGTTACGTTTCCATGTAAAGGGAAATATAGTCCATTATTGTATATGATTTATACATCTATGTGTATCATTTCTATTTGGTAGGAACTTTTCACTTTTCTATAGCTACTATAAAAATAGACATCCTTTAAGCAGAGATGGGAGCAGTTGCCTGCGGAACCACTTTGGAATTGTCATGGTAGGTGTTAAGTGTATTTTCATAGATAACCTATAATTTTGTATCTCTCAAGAGAGAGAGAGAGATCTATGAATAAATATTGACTGTGGATCTTCAGATTTACGGACGACCGCTTGAGATTTAAAATAAAATAAGAGTCTTATGCTAAATAAAGTTTAATATACAGTGTATTTAAAAAGGTATTAATACAATTTGTTCTGAGAACATTTTTAAACATAGGCGCACCAACAAAAAAAAATAAAAATAAATTAACTAATATTTAATAAAATTAAAATTACATAAACCAGTATAAGCTAACACCGACCGCGGCATTATATATGTCTTTTTGTCTTTTGTATAGTGCCAATGGCCATAGTTGTCGAGGCACTTAAATTCTAATAAAAAAAATTTACTGTAGCTACGTGTAATATAACTCTAACAAACTAATGAATGTTTGATAGCTACAAATTTTTGACAGTAATTGTCAGAACGCAAATATTTTACTCGTATAATACTAAAAAAAATTTATATTTGGTAATTGTATTTTAGATTTTAGAGCATGCAGACCTTTTTATGAAGAATAAGTTTTTTTCCTAAAATTGATAATAAAAAATTTAAGTGAAACTTGAATGTTTCTTCATATATTTCTTTGATTTGTACAAATTATTGTACATATGTATTCTCAAGAAAATGTCAATTAAATTAGCTTCTTGGTTGTTCTACTGAAACCTTTTCCAAATCTAATTTTTTCTATTTAATTTAACCAACTGTCATCAAAAGGACCCGCCACTGGTGGCGACCTTCACTATCCAATCTCACAAACGTGTAATAATCCTACTGAATGTCAAGATTCGAGATACAAATGTACTCAAAATCACGTAAAATATTCAACGTCCTGTGTAGTGCCCAATCAAAAATCCTCCCTTTAGTGACAGTGCGAAAAAATAATATGTCAACCGATAATCAAGTTCTACGAGAAATTTTCCAGAAATCGGTAGAAGCGGTGCAACCACAAAAATTAATTAAAAATGAAGTTAAGCTAAGTCAACGCCATCTAACAATACGCGATCAAACTTACGAACTAAATAAGCCTTGTTACATAGTAGGTTTCGGTAAAGCGGTATACGGAATGGCTGTGGAATTGGAACGAGTTTTGGGTAACAAACTAAAGAGGGGGATAGTGAACGTGCCTGTGGGAATATTCGAGAAATTTGAAAGGTAAAAATTCATATACAGTGTGACTCATTTTGTTTGGAAGCACCCCCTAAAAACCTATTTTGTTCAAATTTGTTAGACTCAGTATCAAAACCATGTTCACCATGTTGCCATTTCAAAAATTTGTCTACATTCTACGTAAAAAAAATTATAAAAAACAACTTTTTTCAAATTCAAGCTGTAATAACTTTCTCGTTAATGAGAATTTTTTCATAAAATTTTGCTAGTTTACATTTGTGATGATTCTGAATCCAGTGGTATAATTATATTTGAGAAAAAAGTGCCTGTTGTACTTTTGTCTTTTTTGGCAAAGAAAAATTATCATAGAGAAGCTATGAAAATTTGTGACAGAATACTGTTTTTGATACTGAATTTAACAAAAAAAATTAAATGAAAATCGGTTGAAAAATGCGAATTTTACAGGGGTGCTTCCAATCAAAATGTATAATTAATGTAATATCAATTTTTATTCTTTTAAGGATAACTGATACGAGAATTGAATTTATCGAAGGAGCAAAGGATAATTTGCCTGACGAACAAGCTTTTGAAGGAGCTAAGAAGATAAAGGATTTGATAGGTAGTATACAGGATGGATTATTGTTTGTATTAGTTTCTGGTAAGTAAAAACTTTTTCCTACGATCACATAGGAAAGTGACATATATCGCACTGTCCAGTTCTATGGAAAGTGGCCTTTATTCATACGCGTACGGAAAAAAAGGTAGAACGTGTGACGGGACACACGGTAGGAGCTTTAGTTCCTTTTAAGCAAAAATGATGTAATACATCTGACGTTATAGATAAACAATTTGCATATTCCTCGGTGGTCGAGTAGTAAGCAAACCAGACTCTCACGCGGTAGACATGGGTTCGATTCTCCGTGAAAAAGTTTTTTTCAATTGTTAAATTTATTTTTAAATAATTATTCAGCTTGATATTAATAACGACAACAGGTAGACGTTTGAAATATTTAGCAGAATATTCATTATTATAGATAATGGTACGGTACCCTTCATGAGGGAGTCCGACTGGCAACATCTACTTATAACAGCATCGTATATTTAAAAAGGGAAACCGTAGAATTATACAAATTGGACATTCAAGAACTGTATGTTTACCACAAAAAATTAGTGGAAACATAAAATTGAATTGTTAAATTTTTAATTTGAAGTTATATTACAGTTTATAGGAATTTTTATTTTCTAGATTTTTTTTCAATTAGGTCGTAGAAAAAATATGCTGTTCGACTCGAGTGGATTGTCCATATCGCACTTGAACGATTGAGCACTCCGCCTACGGCGTCGTGCTCAAACTTCGTCCTCGTGCGATATGGCCTTCATATCCACACTAGTTGCACAAACTACTATTTCTATCAAAATATGCCCTTTTACATTTAAAAACAACCTGCCAAATGTCAAATCAATTTATCCATCCATTTTAAAGTTATCGAATTAAAACATTCAAGGTTTCAAAATTTCAACACCCTGTATTTCGAAAAGTAACGGAGCAACGTAACATAACGTAACGTAACGGTCAGATCTATATAAATAAATATTATGGTACATTTAATTTTTTTAAATTTAATTTTAGGAGGTGGGTCTGCCCTCTTACCACTTCCAATCTCGCCTATAACACTCGAAGAAAAGCAAAATTTAGTTAGAAATTTGGCAAAAAGAGGTAAAATTTTAAAATAAATAAAATACACACATTTTTGATTAAATATTATTTTACAGGAGCCGATATCAACGAACTGAACTGCATAAGAAAAATGATTTCTGTTATGAAAGGCGGTGGTCTGGCCGAATTGGCTTATCCGAATCGGGTTATTTGTTTGGTGCTTTCCGATATCATTGGAGATCCTTTAGATTTTATAGCTAGCGGCCCCACAATGCCCAACATCGATTCAACCGATAAGGCAATGGCCATTTTAAAGAAATATCATCTAGATAACAAAATTCCAGTATCGATAAAAAATGTAATGGATACGAAAAAGATCCAGACTAAATGTCGAGTCGTCGACGGGGAATACCAGCACGTCAAAACCTTTATTATAGGTATAAAAATGAAATATTTTTATTTACAGGGTGTTTGATCGAATATTATTATTATTATTCACAACCATATATGTAATGCTGTCATTACTAACGTCATTTAAGGTTAGAAAGTGCCATTTTATACACCTCTACTTTCCTCCCTTACCACCCGCCCTAAGTTCCCACCCTCTATGAATATTTTCTATATTTAAAAAAACAACACAACGAAGTCACTCTAGGCTGGATCAAGGGCCACAGTAAATCGAAAGGTAACCACATTGCCGACTCACTAGCCAGGAAAGCAGCCTCCCAAAAACTCTTGGGACCTGGCATTTCAAAATCTTACAGATACAGATAACACATTGATAAATATTATAATACCTATTAGTACGGGGAATGAAGCATTTCACCTGGCAATTTTTTCGTCCAGCATGGATTGACTTAAAATTTTAACAAAAGGTAGGTGATAGCCCAAGGATCAAAATCTATATCGAACCGATGGGCCGCTAAAGCCTTGGGGGTGGTTGCCACCCCATCTCGGGGGTGAAAATTTTTTATTACATTTTAACCACAGGAATCGATTGAAAAAGTGATTCTAAGCAAAAAATGTGCTATACATTTTTTTTGTAAAATCAATTTTCTTTAAGTTATTCGCGATTGAAAAAATCGACGTTTTTGATGTTTTTCGCGGATAACTCGAAAATTATGCATTTTATCAAAAAAACTGTAGAGAGCAAAATTGTAGCTTTTGAAAAAACAAGCAAAACCCTTTTTTATAATTTTTCTGAAACCAATAGGAACCGAGATATGGCCCATCAATGATTAGCTTATTTTCCCAAATGCAAAATGTGATAGATTCAAAGTCAAATACCGGAAAAA
>CAJUYG010000050.1:323812-340048 GCA_910591675.1 Galerucella calmariensis | reverse complement strand
GAATACAGTCAATGAAGAATTATGCCCAGTAAGACTGTTCAAAAAACTAATAAGCAAGCGAGACCAACTCATCAAAACGAATCGTTTATTTTTAACTCCAAATCCAAACTGGCACCACCCCAATTCCAAAGGTTGGTACAAGAACAGCCCTGGAATTTTCATATATAAACGTGGCAAAAAAATTTTAATCCTAAAATATTTTATATTTCGAAAAACTGACAGTAGATATATGGTAATGCGTAGGATTCCAGCAATAAAATCTCGACTTAACAGTTGAGTTCTTGAAAGCTTTACGTCATTTATTTTCCACATCTCCTTTTTTTGCCTTAAAATATTTCCATTCCAATCACTGAGAGTCGCAGATATGCTTTCGGCGTTTCGTTGTGTGATCTATGGATTCAATAAACTGATATATTTTTTTAATAAACCTTTTTTTGTCGAAGATATAAAAGATTACAAGCATACCTTGTATTTTAGCCCTAATTTCGATCTATTACAGAGAAAATGTCCACTTGTCAATTGAAAAATGTTCGAGGGCCGAAAAGGTCTATGGAAACTTTGATGAAAAAGACGAATCTTCTCCATTTATTTTATAATACTTGAAAAATATCACGTTATGTTCGAATTTACAGTGTGGAAACCACTTATGGAATAAAATTCTTTGTCATTATTTTAGAAAATTATAAAAAATGCCGAGACACGTCAACTTTTGATTTGAGTTGTGCGTTATGTAAACATAAATGTAAATGTACAGGGTGATTCACGCAAGTATGCCATAGTCGATGTTGTTTTTTTTAAAACATATTTTTGAAATCCTCTTAATGAATTGATTCCAAAAAACTAAATAATGTATGGTCAATTATGAATTTTACAGGGCGAAATTTTTTTATTTTTACAGTTATTAAACACATACATAAAATACCTGATGTATTTGATTTTAATACATTAAAATAAATGCTCAAAATGTTCTCCACCTAGTTGTTGGCAATAGCACAGTCTCCTATAGAACTTCTCCTTAACTTTGTTTAAAGTTTGAGGTGGAATATTCCGTATTTCTGTAGTTATCCTGTCTTTGAAGTCTACAATGCTAGTTGGTTGTGTTGCATATACCTTGTTCTTGAGATAACCCCTCAGAAAAAAATTTAACGGCGTAAGGTCTGGCGATCTAGCTGGCCACTCAATAGTACCTCTTCGTCCAATCCATTTATTGGGGAAGATTTCATCTAAATAAGTTTTTACCATTAAAGCATAATGTGGTGTCCCCGTCTTGCTGGAACCAAACATTTTCATTCGGTAAGCTAGAATCTATTGCGTTGGGATATAAGTTTGCCAACGCAGGAATAACTTCATTTCTAAGCATATTTAAATGTTTTTCAGCTGTCAAATTTCCATCTATAAATATAGGACCAATAATATGGTCGCATTGATACCGGCCCAAACGTTCACCTTTTGAGGGTACTGAGTATGTGACTCACGCATCCAATTAGGATTCTCTACTGACCAATATCTACAGTTCTGTCGGAATACCTCTCCATTCAATGTGAATGTTGATTCGTCAGAAAAAATAATGGTACCAAGAGCTATCTCATTTCTGTTCAGCTTATTCATGAATCTTTCGCAGAAATCCATTCTACGATCTGTATCGTCTTCTGTTAACTCCTGCACAAAAGTTAATTTGTAGGGATGAAGTGTTTCTTTATGAAGACATCTTAGAACAGTTGTATGACTAACATTATTTTCACGGGCAATTTGACGTGTGCTTGAAGTTGGATTCTCTTCGACACTTAACAAAATATCCACTTTCACATCATCTTCAACGAAGTGTGGTTTTCTTTTCAATGGTTTGACATGTCCAAGTTATCTGAATTGTGCATGAATTTTGGACACAGTACTTTGTGAAATATTAGGCAATTCGGGATACCTGTGATTAAATAAGTTTGCCACTTAAACTTGACTTCTGCAGTTATCCCCGTACCCGATCATCATTAAAATCTCAATTCGGTGAGTCTCAGTTGAATATTTCATTGTTATGTCGGCAAGGAAAGAGTGTTTGACAAAGATTTTACTTTTTCAGTATAAACTGTCAACACATCAATAACTGACAGAATAGAAAACAATCCACATTATTTACCGATTTAAAACAATCCACATTATTTACCGATTTTGTCTAATTATTGGCGTTTTTAGGCAATTTTTAGGTATTTATGATAAAATTTATAGCCGTAGCAGGTTTTGTTTAATATACAATACGTCTAATAATTTTTGATAAATCCATATTTAGCTAATTTAAAAAAGTACCAATATTTCAAGTGTAATAAATTATTAATTTTAAAATTTCACCCTGTATAATTCATAATTGACCATACATTATTTAGTTTGTTGGAATCGTTCATTAAGAGGATTCCAAAAATATGCAAATATACAGGGTGTTTCATTAACAAAAAAAAACCGACCATGGCATACTTGCGTGAATCACCCTGTATATTTACATTCATGTTTACATAACGCACAACTCAATTCAAAAGTTGACGTGTCTCGGCATTTTTTATAATTTTCTTAAATAATGACATAAAGAATTTTATTCCATAAGTGGTTTCCACACTGTATGTGTAAAAAATGTACAAATTTATAAATCCGATATTCAATTTGTCAGGCTGTCTCTTTGGAGTGGAAAAATGCATGGCATGAACTAGGCTTTTATATTTTCACGATTCCAACATTGTATTTTATGTCTTCCAATGATAAATGTTTCGAATTCGTTTACATAAATTTCAATTTTTTGCATTTTAAATAATTCAAACAGTTATAGTATGCTAATTCCATTTTATTTAAGATTCATTTAAATTATTATTTCGTTGAATTTCCTTATTTCTCTCACTAAATATTATGGAAATATATTGGCGCATTTTTACCGAAGATAATAATTGAACAAAAAATTACCTCCAAAAAACACAATATCCGAATTTATGAAATGCAGAAATAGATTCATCCAAGCACTATTGAAATTAAAACGTGAAAAATTCATGTCGTAACAAAATAAAGTTTTCAAAAACGCGACTTCGCTTCCAGGTCAGAGCCTAATCACGAAAATATTAAAATTTATGTTACGGTCATCTGCTTCTCTCTTTATTTTCCCGACGAAAATTTATTTCCATTGTTTGTTAGACACGCCCTAGGCAAATATTTAAAAAGATTTTTTTAACAAAGTAATTTTATTCATTAGGGTGATATTTCCCTTAAGATATAAATCACTGGGGAACCTATTTGAGGTTTAGATCGCTAAAAGGATAATTGAAAAAATATCTGAATTAGGGAAAGGAAGATATATTTATTGTATAATTTTATAGTCGAAAAGCAAGCAAGCAGCCATTAAAGCACTGAGTTCTTGTGTAATCAGTTCCAAAATGGTGTGGGAATGCCTGAACAAACTCAATGAATTAGGCGAGAACAATATAGTCAACTTACTATGGATTCCAGGACACATTCTGGAATAGAAGGAAATGAAATAGCAGATGAACTAGCAAAGAGGGGCACTGGAATACCTTTCTGGGGGCCTGAATCCTTTTGCGGAATCAGCCCAATGTAATATTGGAAAAAATAGGTGAAGCCGAGAAATAGAGAAGATCTGACCATTGGAAAGATCTAGTAGGGGTTATACAAAATAGATGCACAAACTTTCAAATAACGAAAAATATATCAGAAACATTGTAAGTACTATATTTTATATACGAGGGTATGCAAAAAGTTTCTATTTTGAACTTTATAAACTTTTCATGGTTTTAAAAACAACTTTGAATAAAGTGTTTACTTAATTTGAGGATTTCTTTAAAGTATTTTATGCTAATTAGTCCTAAAAAAATCAATTTCAAAACTTCAAAGCAAAGTACACTCGATGTAAAGAACCAATATTTATACTTCGAAATAAAATTTAGATTTAAGACTGATAAAAAGTTAGTTAATTTGAGTTGCCACGCGAGACCTATTGGCAACGAAGTCTGCAGCTTCCCCAAAACAAAATCAAAACACAATTTACATTTTTTTCAACGCTAGACCGAGGGAAGGGAGAAGTAGATGTGCAAAGTTGAGTGGTGAATTTGATGGTGTGTAGCAAAAAAAAGGGAAGCGAGGGGAGAGAGAAAGAGACTTAATTACAAATTCAGGAAATTGAAAAAAATATTTGCATGGGAAATTTTATAGTACAGTTAAATTTAGAGAAAGAATAAAATGTTTTCTATTAAATTATTAGCCAAAATAGAGCGGACAATTCCACCAACTTATGCTAATTGATAAAAAAATATTCTTATTCAACCAAATTAAAAATTTGATCATAAATAGAAAAAATTGAGGGAAAAATGTATATTTTTAGCCAAAATGAAGCTGTTTTGACCAAAAATAGAACAATCTTCAAAAAATTGCATATATCAGATATCTTGAGAATGCGACAAATTCTATTTGGGTGAAACATCTAGACCATTGAAAGTCCGAATAAGTGAACATTAAAAATATATGAAAGATAGGGAGTTCTTTAAGTCAGGTATTTGCAAACATGCTTGGGAAGAGGGGCATAAAATTCAATGGGATTCGACAAAAATAATACTGAAAGAGCCCAATAATAAAAGACGAAAAATCTAAGAAAGTGCTTTAATACAATTAAATGCAGATAAATGTGTAGCTAGTATTTTAGCCGAATGTAGTCTATTCTTTAATACACGTCATAGATGCGCGGGACTTTGTAAACACAACAACAGATTGTATATATATATATATATATATATATACTTATATATATACTTATATATATATACTTATATATACTCTCTCGACTTCGTAAACACAACAGCGTATAGGTTAGAACACGCACGGCTTGCTAAATACATACGTTCTGAAATTGTAATATTAAAATATGATTTGTTTTTGAATTTATTAAAATTATGACGCGTACACTTGCTAAACACACAAAATGTGGAGATTATAATGCGTATGACTTGGTTAGCACAATAATAAAGAGAGGTTATAGTGCGTACTTGCTAAAAATACAAAAGCATTTATTATTATTATCTGTATATAATCGAACATTGCAGCATGTAATACCTTTCTTCGCATCTAATACACATGAGAGCTCATGGCAGCATGTGTTGAATACCTTGATATAGACGCGTAGGTTGATGGTTCGCGCCCGGACCATGGTGAAATTTTTTTCAATTTATTTGCTTTCTATAAGAGAGAAAGATACAGACAGAGAAACATGCGATGCGCACAGCTTACAATAGCTTCCTATATCAAAAAGTGTCGTGACAAAACTTTTCGTAAGAATTTTATCCGTCTAGCCTCCTTTCACAAAGCGCGATAAGGAACTTCGTTCCAAAAATAAAAAACATTATTGTGGTTTGATTCCCAAAAAAAAGAGAAAAAAAATATCCTTTCTCTTGTCTTCTAGAAAAACCCTATAAAAAGTCCATTTTAAACTCAAAAACTGTCAGGATAGGAAATTAAATTATAGCAAATAAGTAATAAATTGGATTGTAATAATTTAAAATTTGTAATTTTCAAGTATTAACGGATCAATGCGCTTTTGGTATACAAACAGTAACAGCAAAATTAGTCTCGGATCCTCCATATTAGATCCTCTTCATGGCGTGTGACGACAGGACGACGTTTAATTAAAACATTATCTCCGAGGACACGTATCAATTTCCCTGATTTATAGTTTGTCGGTATACGACAGCAATTTTGTATGAAATTCAGCGAATGGAAAATCATTAAAATACCTACTACCCGTTAATTTCATTTTTGGAAAACTGAGTTGAGTCTGTGATAATCGCTCACTATATAGAGTATTATCGAAATAAAATTAACGATGTGAAAAATGATGAAAATTGTTCATTTGTCAATAGGCCAGTCATTTTAGTCATTTTAGACCAAAAGTACAATCAGCAATACGGCAATACGCGCTTCAGAAAATAAAGTCGCGCGGATGCGGAACACATACTTAGCTTACCGAATTTTTTCCGGACAAATCATTGCTCGGACGAAAGAAACGCAAGAATCCTTTTTGTTGCAAAACACTCCCCCTACACGGTGGTATTTTTTATTTTTCTCTACTCTCCTCCCAGCGTGAAATATTTGAAAATTTCGAAAAAAAAAGTTTTTTGATTTTTTTTTTCTAATTTGGGAAATCGATAGACTGGTAAACTTTTTTTCATATTAACCTACATACTTTAAGGTACTTATGAAAAAAAATCAGCCGTATTTTCAATTACTTGTAGTTGTTACCCCTATCGTCTGGCCTAAAATTCGAAAAATTTTCAATGAATAACATCCATCGAATTTTATTTAATTTCTACAAGAAATTTAATAACTATAAAACGCAAGTTTTCCCAACTCCTATTACTAAATATTAAATATATTTCCTATCTCTTAAATATCGAAGTATCGAGTTACAAATATTTTGTATTTCCTTTTAGAGAAAATTGCGTTCTTTTTAATTTTCCTTCATTTCGAACCCCTTATGCTTGCTCGCCTTAAGCTTGCGGAGAACGAGAATTTTATAACCTTTTTTTCTTCTTCTAATATTCAACTGGAAAAAAAAATATTACGAAAGAAATTTTTGTTCAAAAATAAAATAAAGCGGACCTCTCGTATCGGATATTCAAACCAGTGGCGTTACATATTTAAAAAGAGGTTATTCATTCTTTCCCAGGCACTTTTTTTTCAAAAGGAGCCGTCCCTTTGCCGGTACCACCTCAGCCTCCTGGGCTTATTGTGGATACTCCTAGTGCTCTGACTACAACCTATTCAGCCAATCCGTTCCCTGTATTAGCTCATACAGGTTCTTTGCTGGTTGGTTGTAGAAGTCTTCTGGAGTCATTTGGGTTCTTGCGAAAGATATATCTGGTGGTCATGTGGTCTGTTGGCATTTTGAAAATGTCGTCATCCCATGTGTCATGTCATGGTCTGATGGCTTTTCCAGTCGGGTTAAAACTTATATAAAATATGTGTTCATCAAAATCATCAAAAAAGGCTAATTAAAATTATCTATTTTCATGTCAAAGTTCTCTATTCTAATTACGTTGGAGAGACATTTGATCCCTCGTTGCTGGTAATCCCGATAGGCTGTCGGAATATTCTTGTTGGTTATCTAATATATAGCTCTGGTATCTCTTTAGCTATTGAAATATTATACCTACTGGAACTTTCGAAACTTCACCAGTTTGCGGTTCGTGAAATAAGAGTGAGCCTTTATTAAACATCGCTAAGTTGGGGATATTATTTATGTTACCTACAAACCAATTTTCCATTTTCACCATGTTCGTGGATTTTAAAATTTCCAAGTTCCGTGAAAATAAATATATATAAAGTGGATGTGCTTTTATCTAGATGGTAAACACTCTTTTACATATTGGATTTTACTTGAGATAACGTCAAACACTATTAGTATTCCAAATACAGGTTAAAACTTCTTGGCAAGTTGGGAGTTTCAGTCGATTTTTCCTAGTTTTACTCCGTATTTTCCAATAATTTTTTAATATTGTCATATATAATACCACGAGAGTGAAAATTTTGTCGGGCAAAACTTTTCGATTGTCATGAAGGTTTGTTGCTTGGCAATTTTGCGAATGACATTTTTAACAAATGGATTAAATGCCATGAGAAAAATTACCTAAAAGCAACAAACTTGAATACGACAAGAGAAAAATTTTACCCTACAAAATTTTTAATTGAGTGGTATTCGACATGACTATTTCACGAAAGAAAAACTAAAAATCATAAGTTTAAACGTTTTATTTATTGCAAACTTCAATTATACAAAGCCAAAAAAATAATAACATTATGAAAAAAAAATAACTTATTTATGTAAAAAGTACAATTATAATTGTACGTTGTAGCATTATTTTGGGGATTGTTTTGCATCATAACCTGTGATGAATTTAAGTTAGAAACTGAGGATTCCTTTTCTTTATTTTTATTTTCTCAAAGGTTTTCTATAAGTTGGAAATGGTGTTCTTCATTTAATTGTAAATATGGTTTCAAAGAATGGGCAGAAGAATGTCCTGTAAGCTTAATTACTTCTTGTTCATCAACTCCTTCTTTTGCTAATGCAGATATTGCAGAAGCTCTATGTGAATGATTGGTTATTTTTATTTTTTTGTGTCTATATCAATTGATTCTGCCGATATTTTCGTCCACTTTGAAATTGTATTAATTCCCAATGGCGAATTTTTTTACCATATTCCTTTCTCCCCCAAAACGGGTTTGTTATGTCTGATCGTTTCAAGAAATATCATCGCAAATAATTCAATTGATTCGTCGATTCTCGGATGGTTTAATTATACTTCGAGCTGATCTGGCAATTTGACGAGGATCTAAACGGTTTTGATGTGCGCTAATAACAATTTTACGGCTTTTAACTTGTCGGTCAGAATTGGGATGACATTGTCATTAATAAAGAAACATAGCCAGATAAATGTCCCTAAATCAGCTCTATTAACTTATATTATAAGGAGATTTGTAGTAAGAAAATGGTAGTTTTTCGCAAATCGCTAGAAAATTTTCATATTTAAAACAAAATTATAAGGAAATATCATTATTCACAGTAAGTGAATGGGGAATCTTAAAAATTACCTAGTGTTTCAACACCATGAAGAAGAGATCCAAAAACTATAATTTTCGAAGAATTTTTGATTAATTTTACATTTATAACGACAAATAATGCTTAATTTAATGCCAAATAGTTGAAAAAATTACCTAGTGTTTCAACACCATGAAGAAGAGCTCCAAAAACTATTATTTTCAAAAAAATTTCGATTAATTTTACAGTTGAAGTGACAAATGATGCTTAATGTAGTGCTGAATAGTTGAAAAAATAACCTAGTGTTTTAATACCTTGAAGAAGAGCTCAAAAAATAATAATTTTCAAATAATTTTTGATTAATTTTACATTCATAGCGACAAATGATGCTTAGTTTAATGCCAAATAGTTGAAAAAATTACCTAGTGTTTCAATACCATGCAGAAGAGCTCCAAAAACTATCATTTTACCAACATTTTTTGATTATTTTTACAGTTTAAGTGACAAACGATGCTTAATGTAGTACCAAATAGTTGAAAAAATCACCTAGAGTTTCAATTTCATGAAGAAGAGTACCAAAAACTATTATTTTCAAAAAAAATTTGATTATTTTTAGAGTTTTCTAAAACTGTTCCCACGCAGACTTTTTTGTCTTCATTGTATTTCGCGGTATACTTTGCTTAATTTGTACTCTCTATTTCATTTATTGAATTATTTCCAAATCTTGGATTATTCATGTTAACAATAGTTATTTAAATTGTTGAAACAGTTTTAATAATTTTTAGACAGTTAAATAAATAAATAAACAACTTAGTTTCCTTAGAAACCACTAAAAAAGATTTTATATTGAATTCCATCACAAAGTGATAGAATTTTATACACATAGATTTGATATATTAAACGTTAAAAAATTGCCGCGACAAGGCAAAAAATTGTCAAATTTTCTTAGTTATCAATTTACTCTAGTGAAATAGTCAGCTCACTATGTATTACACTATACGATTTCAATAGGAATTTTTTTCCTCTGTATATGTCACAAACAAATGGAAATACATATGTACCTGATCAATGATCATTTGTTTATTCAACTGTTATGTCGAAAAACCATCCATTTTGATGGTCATTTAGATTGAAAATTATCAATTCTGTTAGCGTTAATGGAAAGCCCCGATCGTGTAGCAGATTCTCTCCTATTTCCGTCACTTCCTGTAAACCTCCAACCATTACCTAACGGATGTTATATATCAAATAGAAAAGATATTCCATTATCCCAAAATACACAGGATTTAATAATTTAATGTATATATTGGACTCTAAAAGAAATAAAAATTTCACAATTGAAACCACCCTTAGAAATCCAAACAAATAAATCAATTATGTGTGTTTGAATTTCGGGGTTGAATACGACTCTACGTAATCCAAAATTATGGTAACAATGGAGATGAAAGGAGAGCGTGAAATAGGGCTTGTTTTTCAGGTAAATTGCTTAATTTGAAATGATAGGATGAAAAGTCTAATATTTACCAAATAAAAAAAAATGCTTATTGCGGGGGATGTGAAGAAAGAGATAGGCCAGTCGGTATGGGTCATTTTCGACCAAAAGTAGAAGTTATTAGCAATACGGCTGATTTTTTTTATAAGTACCTCGAAGTATATATATATATATATAATGGGAGTTTTTTTTGGGGATGTGACAATAATACCAAAGTGTACTCTTTTAAGAATTTAATCCGAGCTTTCGAACCACTATGTGTTCATTATCAAGGAATAATATCTAAATGAGATTAAAGGTAAAAAAGGTGTATAAATGGTAATAAATTAAACATTTGTATAAAATAAAACTCAAAAAACAATATAATATAAAAAAATTTTTTTGACAGATTTCCCAGCGCGAAATATTGAAAAATTTTTTCAATCTTTTCCTCTAATTTGGGAAATCTATAGACGAGTTAACTTTTTTTATAAAAACCTTCATATTTCAAGGTACTTATGAAGAAAAAAATCAGCTGTATTGCTAATTACTTGTAGTTGTTACCCCCCATGGTCTGGCCTATATGGGGTTATATTTAAATTGATAAATTACCAACTTTACAGAGTCGGTGGAAGGTAAAATTAATATTAAAAAGGTTTTGTTGAAAGCCTAGTCGAAGAATTCTACAAAATGCGATGCAGATGATATCGGTAATTGACTTTATGATATATTACACACGTATCGAACGTGACTTGTATCTAATATCGTTGCCATACAATATATTTCTTCTCCAAATAATGTAAATCACTAAAATATTTCAAAATTGTGGGAAACACACTTTTCATTGCTCTTCTTCATTTGTATCAAAGGACCAAACAAGGATTTTGGAATATACAGTCAGGGTTTTAGTCGGCATGCTGAACAAGCTTTACAGAGCTTCCAAAACGGTTTAGAATAACCCCAGTAAGAAAAAAATACGATTTTCTCTATCTTTAAGAAGAATTCTAGACAGGGAAGGACGTAGAGAATTTTTGTGTGGAAATTAAGAAAATTTTACCACCAGTATGTTTGTATGTATTTTGGGGTGACATTCACTGAGACCTAAAAGATCTATTGTGCCCCCTCAATTCTACTTAGTTTCTGAGGACAGTCTCAGAAACTATTTCCCGGAGGAATTTTAGGATGTCTGCAGGCTTCAACTCAGGTAAATGTTCCTCTTCTAACCAGTAACCTCCCAGGTACTGTGCTCTAGGATTCTGAAGTGCTGTGCAATTGGAAAGTATATCTTCTTCCATGCCACAAAATCTGCATTCATCTTCATCCACTATGTTGAGCTTTTTCAGGTGCCCATTCAGGCGACAATGTCCCGTTAGTATCCCTGTTAAAACTCTTAGCGCAGTTTTACTTTGACTTATGCATCCATTTGATCTCAATAGGTTGTAGTCACCCAGAAGAGTATTTGACTGTATAAGCCCTGCTAGATCTTTCCAATGGTCAGATCTCTTTTTCTCGGCTCTACCTATTTATTGCATTGGGGCTGATTCCGCAAAGGAGTTCAGGCCCCCAGAAAGGTATTTCAGTCCCCCTCTTTGCTAGTTGATCTGCTATTTCATTTCCTTCTCCTTCTATTCCAGTGTGTCCTGGAATCCATAATAAGGTGACTATATTGTTCTTGAGTTTGTCTAGACATTCCCACACCATTTTGGAACTGATTACACAAGTGCTCAGTGCTTTAATGGCTGCTTGACTATCCGACATTATGATAATCCTTTGTCTTCTGTATCCTTCATCAATATTGAATTGGGCGCACTTTCTTATGGCGTGGATTTCCGCTTGAAAGATACTTGGGACTTTCCCCAAGCTTCCAGAGTGTTTGGTTCCTGGCCCGAACACTCCTATCCCAGTTCCTTCTATTGCTTTTGAACCGTCTGTGTACCATCGAATGCCATTCTTACCAAGTCTGGTTATGGTATTTGGATCCCATTCCTTCTTGTTGCTTAATTCCGTAACGAATTTCTTTGAAAAGTTATACTTTTTCATGGCATGTCGCGTGCCGTTCCACTGTTGATACAACGCTCGCCGGTCTCGGCGGTCTCCCAGTTCAGTACTGACGAAGCTTATAGAGTAGTACGTGAACC
This sequence comes from Galerucella calmariensis, assembly GCA_910591675.1. NCBI lineage: Eukaryota > Metazoa > Arthropoda > Insecta > Coleoptera > Chrysomelidae > Galerucella > Galerucella calmariensis. The sequence goes on along the minus strand of CAJUYG010000050.1, from coordinate 327,870 downwards.
AAAATCCGCTAATTTATAAACTATCTTACACAATATATTTTTGTAGCGTATCTATTCTCTCCATGTTCAAAATTGTTTAAAGAAAATACAAATAAATAGTGAATAAAATTAAAAAGTCTACAAGCAGTCAAGTGTTTTCAAGTATCTCCTCCTGGAGACGAATCTGTCCATCACGTTCAGGTTGAGGTCAAATGCCGAAAATTGTTCGAGGATTTCAGCCAAGATTTATACATTTTTCGATATCCCAACGTTCTTGACGTTTAAGTGGACACGTCTCACGAACAAACTTCTTCCTCGAGCTTACCACTTTTATGTTTTTTCTTAGGCTATCAATAAGGACGACAATTTGGCTAATAATAATGTAAAATCGCGAGATAATTCTTTATCTAGGTTTCCACTATCTCAAAAAAATTCAACGTATGTCAGTATTCGGATTAAATTTTACATAAATCCACTACTAAAAGAGTTTTTGCACGATTTCTCTCGTAATTTTCTAGCTGAATTGGCAAGAGGTCCTGAAAAGGACTGAATAATTGCCAAATCTAAAAGGTCCTACATTTGCATGTCGCCCAAAATTGAAAGTTTATCCAGAATAAAAAAAGACCAATTAAATATACAAGTTTGTCATCGATTTTTTTCAGTTTATTGCAAACCAAAACGTTAAATATTATACAATATAAAATTCAGTAATATACTTTTGTCCCTTTTGCCCTTTTGTCATAAATGTTTATCGCGAAACTCTCATGTACGTCCTAAGGGATTCTTCTGAAGGATACACCAACTGTAACATCATATCTTAAGCATTTTTTTAAGTCATTTTCTTCTATTTCGAGTAGCTTAAAACAAAAACCTTGTAAGCTGAAAAATGTCACATAATCAAACATTCACGTAACCTGAAAATTTGAAATGAACACGAAAATCTTGGTTTGTTTTCTTTCCATTAAGGTCTCTCTGTTCTGGAACGAAATGATGTGTGGGTGGAACAGTATATTACACTCCGCCTTTCGAGCAGAATATGTTGGAAAAATAAAACTAAATTCAGGTCTCCAAGCACCATAGTTTACTACATGATGTAATTTTTTAATCATAGAAGCCTCTTTATAGTCTACATCACGCTAGGGAAGAGACACGAGCTTGTTAAACCTCAATGCAAAACAAAAACAAAAATTATATTTCCATTATAGCGGTTTTCTCTTCAATTTCCTTACGTATACAAAGCTATGTTGAAACATTTGTGCCTAAATTAAATCCTTCCCTTTTAAATATCACTCAGTACAGCTTACAGATAGATAGATACTTATAGATAAACAATTTGCATATTCCTCGGTGGTCGAGTAGTAAGCAAACCAGACTCTCACGCGGTAGACCCGGGTTCGATTCCCCGTGAAAAAGTTTTTTTTCTAATTGTTAATTTTATTTTTAAATAATTATTCTGCTTGATATTAAAAACGACAACAGATAGACGTTTGAAATATTTAGCAGAATATTCATTATTATAGATAATGGTACGGTACCCTTCATGAGGTAGTCCGACTGGCAACATCTACTTATAACAGCATCGTATATTTAAAAAGGGAAACCGTAGCATTATACAAATTGGACATTCAAGAACTGTACGTTTACCACAAAAAAATTAGTGGAAACATAAAATTGAATTGTTAAATTTTCAATTTGAAGTTATATTACAGTTTATAGAAATTTTTATTTTCTAGATTTTTTCTTGAGTGGGTCGTAGAAAAAATATGCTGTTTGACTCGTGTGGATTGTTCATATCGCACTTGAAAGAACCTCGTCCTCGTGCGATATGGCCATCATATCCACACTAGTTGCACAAACTACTATTTCTATCAAAATATGCCCTTTTACATTTAAAAACTACCTGCCAAATGTCAAATCAATTTTTCCCTTCATTTTAAAGTTATCGAATTAAAACATTCAAGTTTTCAAAATTTCAACACCCTGTATTTCGAAAAGTGAATGTGCTAGACCCCTCAATCCCCATATCATTTTGTCCAATTTTACGAGAGGAATCTACATGCAAACGTTGTAATTACCCTTAACGTTCGAGATGCTTATACCATTTTTTGCGCGATCGTATTGAAATAAATTCCGAATAAAATAATTTAAATTTCTTCGAAATGAACGAAATGTCAAAAGTGACATTTATACTTCTCGATCAGTTTAAAATATATTTTGCATTTTGGTGAAATTGTTTTTATTTGTATTTATTACTTTTCGACGTCTGAACGGTAAGTAAATCACTTAGGCCCTTATTCATAGTCCTCCCTTAAGTATGAGTGTGAGGGTAAGGGTAGGTTGAGGGCACTCAGGTGTTTCATAAACATCCTTCAAGATCCAAGGGTCGCTCAAGTCACCCTTAACTCAAGTGAAGTCGTGACTACCCTTGAGGGCACCTTGAGTGTTGATTCGACAGTTTTGACATCTCAGGTTATATATATTATCATTTATCTTTGGTTATAGCAACAAACTTTATAATTTTTTGAATACATTTTTTATGGTAGTAAATAGTTATTTATGTTTAGGTAGTTTGTTATTAAGGACTTTATTAGGAGTAGTTATTATAATTTATAGACAGTTTGCATAAGTTTTTTTTTGAAAATGGAAGAATTTGACGAACTTTTTGGGAGTGATGAGGAATTCGAAGAATTGAATCGCTGTAGACTATCTTCTGCTCCATTTTTCTATATAAAAATTATTTTATTCCAAGTTTAAAACAACGTAACGACACAAACGAAAGACAAATTCAAAAGGAAGGTCTGTTCGTCTCACTGTTGTCGTTGTTCGTTGTCTTGTCTGTTACCAGCTGTAGCTTCGCGCACGCTCACAACCATGGAACGAGAAGAAAATCCAGCACAACCAACCCAAATGCATTAAAAACCCTGAGCACATGTGTTCTCAATTGAGGGCTCGCTAAGTTTCGTTTATGAAACAGATCAAGAGGTTGAGTGCTGAGGGACCCTTACCCAAGTCTCCCTCAGTACTCCAGTTGAGGGTTGACTATGAATACCCGCATTACCGACGTGTTAAACTTAGAAACCAGTAATCACAACCTACCGTCCTGACAACCGATGCTGTAAATATACAAAAAAGATCAATCGCGTAAAAAAATTATGGAAATAATAGTAAAAATGTATCCAAACAAATTCAAGGAGATCACCAGCATTGCGAATACCAGCTTTGCATAGAATTTTAATATAGCATCGGTGGTTCAGTGGTTGAATGCTCGCCTTCCACGCGGGCGGCCCGGGTTCGATTCCCGGCCGAAGCATATGAATCGCTGCTTCGTAAACGAGAGAGCACACGCACGCAAGCAAGGCACGTAACGAAGCAACATAACGTAACGTAGCGTAACGGTCAGATCTTTTGCGTTGCGACCCCCGGTTGCTCAAACATAACCTTACGTAAAGAACTAAAGTTCCAAAAATCTTAAATCAGCAACTTTAAGTTTATTTCTGTGAAAAATATCTCATTCAACAAAGTTGTTCGAATCCCCCAGGAAATCTCCTAGAATTTCCAAACAAAAAACTAGCAAATAATAAAAAAAAAACCTATTCGATTCCTTGGAAATCCACAAGAGCGACAAAATTTATCAATTGTTAATTCCCCTTGAAATCTAATTCGTTTCCAAGACTTATTTAATTCGACCTTACAAACAAGCTTCGTTCTTAAACGCTTTTTTTTCCAAATTCCAGACGAACTTCTCCGTTTTCTGCACTGTACTGGTCCTAGTAATTAGCAAGGATCAATATCCTTTAATTATTCAAACAGCGTTGCTGGTTACCAGTCAGTTTTAGCATAAATCGGTTGAACTATACTCTTGTTTTGAAAAAACTGTACACGAAAGAAAGATACAAGTTTGTAGCTTTTGAATTTTCACTAAAAAACTAGTAGTGAACATTCATAGAGACCAGTATTTATGCAGGGTTAGTGAATGTATTATTCATCGGTTATAATATATTCAAATGCATGCTTTAATATTATGTACCTCCACTTCGCACTATTAGACCTAAAAGGAGAGTGTTCTGTCTGTGTACACA
>CAJUYG010000050.1:284742-317441 GCA_910591675.1 Galerucella calmariensis | reverse complement strand
TAATAACCTAACATGTCCTTAACATAACTGTAAATTTGGAAGCAAAAATAATGTACAGGGTAGGACTTATAAAAAAAATTATAAACAGTGCATTTGAGCTCGTTGCAAATGAAAACTGTCTTAACTAAAATTGTACTGATATGCTTTTTCGGTAGATAAATATTCAGAACACTTCAGTAAAAAGGAAATTTTTTTATTAAATAACATTTCAACAAATAACACATTTATAGCTTTATTCGGGTTCATTCAAATACTGTTCTAAGACTGTCCGGAATTTGAGCAGTCGAAATTGGCTTGTTCGGATTTTAACAGGATGGTTCTGACACCCGCAGTTTGGCGTTCGGGTTTATTTTAGAGCAGTTCTTGGACGGTTCGAAAACCGTCTAAGCCAGTCCCCGGTCTCGAGCTAGGACGATTTTCGGATTATTTTTTACGCAAGCTCAAATCATTTGAAAAAAGGAGAAAGGTAGGAGCCATTTTGCAAATTCGCAGAGGTTTGTTTATTGTGTTTTTACTTTTTAAATTTAATATTTAACAAATGGATGCTAATGGTTTTATGGAAATATTTGAACATAGTTCATCGTCATCAAGTGAACGAAGTTCTTCTTGATGTGATCAATAATCATATAATACCGGAAGTCTTATAGGATCATAATATGAAGAATTAGGGGGCGTCCATTAATTACGTGAGGCATTTTTGAGAATTTTTCGACCCCCTCTCCCCCCTTGGTGAGATATCGTGAGATTTTCCTCAACTCCCTCCCCCCTCCCCTAATCTCACGCGAGATTATTTAAAACCTTTATTTGGACTGTAAACGTGTTGGGTTTTATTGAAGACTAACAAAGACTAGTATTTGTGAATATTAACGTAATTTTTTTTAAAACGCAACTTTACACCGCTTTCTGCGAGAAAAATAATTACGTGATATTTGCCAAGACCCCCCCCCTCCCCCTTAAGTGAGATTTGGAAAGATTTAGCTTGACCCCCTCCCCCCCTAGAACACCTCACGTAATTAATGGACGCCCCCTTATCATCAATTGTCAATTTAATTGGGTTAGTTCAGTTCTATAGACAATGCGGGATGTTGGGATTTTTTCAAATTTTGATCAATTTTAAACGGTCCGTATGAAAACAGTTCAGTAACTTTAAAACTTAGAGAAAAATATTGTGAATGTGGCCACCTTACAGCCCAGAATTAAATCCGGTTGAAAATATCGGATTTCAACTGTATCACAGTTACAAATAGTTATAAATATCTCAATAACCAAACAATATTACTGACGATATAAATTAAACCTGAATTATTACATTTTATTAATAAAAATATGACAAATTTTCCAACACATTGATGATCAAAATTTATTTAGCTAAGCACGAAGATCAGAAACAGTATGTTCTTCAAATTGTGAGTGATTATTAAAAAAATTTCCAAATGCCACCAAATAATGTTTAACAAAATAAATATTGTTCGTCAATGTGTTGGAAAATTTGTCATATTTTTATTGATAAAATGTAATAATTCAAGTTTAATTTATATCGTCAGTAATATTGTCTGGTTATTGAGATATTTAACACTATTTGTAACTGTGATACAGTTGAAATCCGATATTTTTATTCAATAAACAATAAATTTTAATATAAACAACGATAGTTTTTTGTTCAAAATACAAAAGAATATGATAAGTTATTTTTAGTTGAACTTTAACCTTGAATAACTTTCAAGCAAGTGAATATATCGAAAAATATTAAGAGAAAGCTTTTGTAGAGCGTTCAATTTTCTACATAAATAATTGTTTGCCATTGTCATTTATAAACTGTCATAGAGACATAAAAATTAATTGTAAAAAGTGCCAAAACCCCATGTTATTTAAATGGAAAATGTATCGTCTTGGAGGCACGGTTTAATATGAATATCAAGGGCTTATATGGGTCTGATATTTTTTTTTAGGTGGTGAACTAAAAATTTTCGAGGCGCTGCAAAGTCAAAAATCAAATTGGTAAATAACGGACACCCTAATACTTAATCGAACGCACTGTACATCTAGAAGTTTTTTTTAAGTTCTGGTAAAAAAAATTCATAAAAAATATTTGAGCAATTCCTTACGAGATAAACATTGTACCACTTAAACTCGACATGAGTTTCTTTTTTAAGAAGTAAGTTTCAAATATTTACTTTTCATAAAATATAAACTCTCATTTCCAATCGACTTGGCGGATAAGTCGAAGGGCAAATCCCTTAACCCACTAGTTGTAAACTCTCTCTCTCTCTTTCTAACTATCTCTCGAGTACCATAACCAACTTTTTAAAAGTTGAAGAGGTTGTTAGAGTGGAAACAGAACAGACCTCTTCTTAGGTGAGGTGAGTGGGATATCGAATTAAACTTATTTCAACTTTTCTAAATAGATTACGGTAAAAACGTACTGCTCAATGTTATTTATTATTGTTTATAATGAATTAGATTTGTATTTTTTATCTACGGAATTATTAGGTTTGTTTCACGCATATACAGGGTGTACCAACCCTACGACAAACTTCGGTATATGGGTTATTTTAAGAGATATCAAAAAATGTTAATAATATTTTTTTTATATCTCTTAAAATAACCCATATACCGAAGTTTGTCGTAAGACTATATTAATAAGAGTTGCTGCTGCTAACAATAAAAATTCTGTGTCCATTGTTGACTGATACCTATTTAAATAAAAGAAAATTCAAATTCTTCGCTAAAAGCTGAAAAGTGACAGGTTACTAACAAAATCATACTGCTCAGTGCGCATAATCTCAACCTAAATAAGTGACTAAAACATGTTGTGTTACAAACACACATTTTTTTCTTGTCAATATTTTAGTGTCCTAAGTTTAGGATCCTAAAATATTGACTAAAACTTGTACTAAATCATTGATAATTACAAACGGGCATTAGACATTGTTTTTTGTTTGTTGTAAGTGCTGTATGTTTCGACACTACTTATTACAACGGTATTTGCGCTAAAACAAAATGCCTTCGGGATAAAAACATAAGACAAGCCGGAGTGCCATTATTAAATTTGTACTTTCATCCAGCGAACCTTATTTGTGTCTTACCCGAGGGAGAACTGCTGGAAGTCGATTTATCTTCTTTATATATATATCTCACCAACCGCAGAAAATATAAAAGATGAAGAAAAGAAAGAATTGACTATTCAACCTACGGTTGATCTGCTTCAAATCAAATTGGTGATTATTTTGGAGGAAATATTGAAAAATCAAAGTTATCTTTGGTATTGAAAAACATAATGTTAATAAAAATATATGAAATTATTTATTCACATACTGTTTTCTATTTAATAATCATTTTTCTATAATAATATGACAAAAATATCAAACAGGGTCATGTTATGCAACTTTGAGACTCTGTATCTCGTGAAATAATATCTATACTCGATTTGAAATTGGTTGATAGTAATAAATCATTTTTAGCAGCCGATTCCATAGGCGCACCTACCTGACGTGCCGGTTTGAACCCTATTTATAGTATTAATTATTGTCATAACAGGTAAAAATAATTATGCCGAGAATTCCGGGAACAATTAATACACAATGTTACTTCAGGTTGTTACGAAAAAGGTAGGTAGGTAGGTAGGTAGGTACCTCTACTTATTGGTATAAAACTGTGAGTCATTTTAAGAGCGAACAAACCTAATGCGAGTATTCTAGGACACACATTTGGGTAATTTTTGAAAATGGAGAGTCTTTCAGGATTTATTCCAGTTAAGCGAGCTGCGAAATCAGCGCTAAGCATTAGTGAAAAGATTATTGTGCTTAATGTATTTAATGCACTTAGATATCAAAAAAGTGCAATAAGTATCGATTCTACAGTGGAACTTTGTTCAAAGATGACAGGTATTGGAAAAGCAACCATCTACAGGCTGATGCGGGAAGAAAAGACAGGAACCGTGACGCCACCAAAACCATCTCCAGGAAGGCGAACAATACCGATCGATGAGGACGAAAAGGCCATCATAAGACGAAAGGTGCATTCATTCTATTTCAATAAGGAGATCCCTACTTTGGATAGAGTTTTAGGGGCAGTAAAAGAAGACTTTCCTGCAATCAAGAGAGATAAACTATGGAAAGTTCTAAGAGAAATGAATTTTAGATGGGAAAAACATAGTCGGAAGTCTCATTTGCTAGAAAAAGATGAAATAGTGTGTTGGAGACGTAATTATTTGAGAAAAATAAGACAATTTCGCAATGAAAACAAAACAATTTTCTATTTGGACGAAACATGGCTGAACGAAGGCTACACAGTTGGAAAAATATGGACAGACAAAAATGTGACTTCTCACCGGCAAGCATATAGAGAGAAGCGAGAAATTGTGTAATAGTGGAAAATTTTATGCTAAATCCATTGAAACCAAGTACAAGTCTATTCAACGGACCGTTTTGAACTTACAAGCAAATATATCGATCAGTTTCACATGTCTATTATAGTTATTCTCAATTTTGCCATTACACATTAACTTTGTCATACATCAAAGTTCGAGCGATTACTAGAAACGACTATACCATGGAAAAATCAAGAAATTGGTCGAGTGATTTGTTAATTTCCGGTTAACCAGTGTCTACTCATTTACCTTCGGTCGAGTAGCCACTGCTCAACGATAAAAACAAAAAAAGTGGAAGAAGTCAATCGCCGCTGCCCTGCTGGTGTATGAATGTCACGTAGAGTTTACCCAAAAGTGTATTGGTTTTGTTTTCCAATAACTTTCGTATGCAATGGAAAATAAATCGCAGTAAAATACAGAAGCCTCTTTCTATAGAAATGTTATATTTACTTTGGCTTTTATTAGAAAACTTTTGTTTGTTTTTCAATTTCATTTGAATGTAAATTAGTTTGACATTAATTTATACATTACCCATTATTGTACCATTACCCATGTTATCTACCTACTTCCATTTCAGAAGCTTAGTGTCTTCTATATAGACCACCAGTTTATCTGCAGGAATCTTCAGTAGTTGTGATGTTTGTGTTATTTCCTGAGTCCTTGTAAGTTGTTACAGAAGCAGAGTATGTGAGTAATTGTAGAGTTCACTAACTATACCCATCCTGTGCAGATGCTTCCTCAGGGTACAATGTCCAGTCACCAAATTGGTAACTGTCTTTAAATTTCTCTAACCCAGTTTTAACAGCCCGGGCAAGAGTTCCTTGTCTAACTTATTCAGTAGACTCTTAGTATGGAGGTGTCCTTTTGCCTCCATTTGGACTCAATCTGGACCCGTGGAGGCTACTTTAGAGCCTTCTTTAGCTAGCTGGTCTGCCATTTCATCCCCTGCAAATCCCCTCATGTGCCGGCACCACTATTAGAGACACTTTGTTTCGGTTTAAACTAATTTTGACAGATAAATTAAATAAATACCAAAATTATTGAAATTATTTTTTTTTATTTAATTAATCAAATATCAACAATGGATTCTTATAGCAATTGTTCGAAATGTGCTCCGTCTACTTCCTGACATTAATACATCCTATTAGTAAACTCTTGTCATACTCGTTTGAATGTGTCAGCTGAAATTGCATTGCATTCTTCAATAATTATTTCTTTCAAAACGCCAATGCTATCTGGTGCCGTAGTATAAACCTTGGATTTCAAGTATTCACATAGAAAAAAATCTAATGGTGTCAGATCTGGTGACCGAGGTGGCTATTCTATAGAACCTCGCCGGCCGATCCATCTACCTCGATATTCTTCATCCAGGTAACGTCTTACTGCACCATAATAATGTGCAGGAGCACCATCTTGTTGAAATGTTATTTCCAGATGGCCGAGTTTATCTGGATTATCTTCCAGATTTCCAAGAATTAACGGCTCAATTGCATTTTGTAACATCTCCAGATACACTTCACCGCTTAAATTTGAATTTAGGAAAACAGGACCAACTATGTTGTTTCCCAAAATACCTGCCTAAACATTGACTTTTTCTGGATGTTGGGTATGTTGTTCACGAAAGGTGTGAGGATTTGTGTCACTCCAACCTTACATTTCGTGTATTCACATTTCCATTGAGGCAATAAGTACTTACGTCACTAAAACAAATTGTTTTTGTGTAATGTGGGTTTTGACTAATTTTATTTGTCATACATTCACAGAATACGAGTCTTCTGTCGGGGTAGTCATCCGAAAGGTGGTGCACAATTTTTAACTTGTATGGATGAAATTTATTTTTAGCCAACACTCTCTGTGCTGTACTTTTACTTACTTTACAGATAGACGCAACTTTAGTTGAAGAGGAAGTAGGGTTTACTACCATTTCAGCAACTATATCAATTTTTTTATCATTACTAAATGTTGGTCTACCAGATCGTTTGGCATCTTGAACAAACTTGTGAAGAAGCTACCTCAAATAAGTTCTCGAGATAGGGCGATCTGGGTATCTCTCATCAAATAAACGTTCCGCTTCATGGAGATTCTTTCTAGATGCACCAATTATTAATATAGCTGCTACTTTGTCGGCTTAAGTACGTACCATTTTGCCTATGTAAACTCTTAAACGTCTCGTTAAAAAATAATAAAATTAAATATTTAAGCTATTTAGAAAAACTTTGCAAAGAAACAAATACTATTAAATTAAAAACGTTTCAATTTTTAAATGTGAAATAATAATTTTGGTATTTATTTAATTTATCCGTCTAAATAGTTTAAACCCAAACAAAATTAATATGCCAATGCCTTTCAAACGAGATATCACTTGCCATAAGGTCCCGTTTAAAATTATTGGCCAGAGTGGCACTGTGACGTCGTCTATTACTATTACGTCACCTGTTACCATTAGTAGAGAAGTTTACAACACTTTATTTCCACCCTCCAAATTTTATGAGTGTAGTCGTTCAAAAGGTACTAGGAGGGGAGGGGACTTTTGAATAGCACTGTATGTATAATTGGATAAATTGATATGATATTTTCGTATTTTTAATTGAAATGTATTACCAGTCGCAGCACAAATATGGAAGTTTCAGGAAACTTAATATTTACCCGAAGTAAATATAAAACTATACCCTCAGGTTTTCCATATTGTTGATAAAAATCGCAATTTTTCCAGTCCCATACAATTTTCCTGGTTTATATTTAGATAAAGTAATAAAACTGTAAAGTACGATTTACTTTTTGTGTTTCACTTTGAAGAGTTTTTTTTTGTATATAAAGTAAACATTTTTATTTGGATGAAAAGTGTATTTATACGCATGGAAAATCAATTTTATGCCTTTATCGCTTAATACGTAAATTTCAAACATCATGATTTTAACGGGTTTGAAACGATAAATTCATTCACCGCCCTGTATTTATTTGAAATATTCCTTTTGTTAAACATTGACAATGAAGAAGATGAAAGCCGTTTTTATCTTGTTTTTTTTTCACGTTACACTGGAATAATTTTAGTTGGTTGGAAGGGAAATTAATCAAGTCACATAAAAGCCGCTTTATAACTGAATGTATTAGGATACAGCTCATTTCCTCAGTATATACCTTCTTTTCTTCGGGAAAATCGCTAATGAACCCTAGCTGTGTATACGTCTCACAATATACATACAAGAAAATTTATCACGAAATGTATGGAACTCATAAATTATTATTTGCTTTCGAAAATGAATAATTTTTTATCGTTTGCTCTACATCATTTCTTCCAGCTTCGGCTTTAGCCTCATTCACAAAAACATCAAAATTTCCATCTGACCTTTTTTCAGTGAAGTAGTTGATGAGACTTTTTATTTCTCTATGGCATTCATTAACAACTGAATTTGGATTCTGCATCATTTTACTCACTATATTGATCTTTGACAATACATCGTACCAAATAATGAACAAATAAATTTAAATGTTTTAATTTTTTTTAAAAGTACCTTTGCGTTTTTGCAAGAGTAGCGAATAGTTGAATTTGGCGCCCCTTAAATTGGGGCGTCGCCAGGAACGGCACTGGTAAGCATACCAGACTCTCACGCGGTAGACCCGGGTTCGATTCCCCGTGAGGAAATTTTTTTACTGTTAATTTTATTTTTAAATAATTATTCTGCTTGATATTAATAACGACAACAGGTAGACGTTTGAAATATTTAGCAGAATATTCATTATTATAGATAATGGTACGGTACCCTTCATGAGGGAGTCCGACTGGCAACATCTACTTATAACAGCATCGTATATTTAAAAAGGGAAACCGTAGAATTATACAAATTGGACAATAAAGAACTGTACGTTTACCACAAAAAAAATTAGTGGAAACATAAAATTGAATTTAACGTAACGTAACGTAACGGTCAGATCTTTTGCGTCGCGACCCCTGGTCGCTCAAACATAACCTGACGTAAAGAGCTAAAGTTCCAATAAATAAATTCTACGCGAGGCACGTTACAGTCAGAAGCGTTATGTTAGTGCAGATCAACTTTCATATGCGGTGACGTCACAGTCATAGTCTTCGCCCCGCTACGGTATGCTTGTTTAATTGGTTGTATTAGTAGAACGACATATTCTATTGACATGAAATTTTCAGAATCATATTTTTATCATTAGTACTTTGTTTTACGACAGTTTAAAATGATTTAAAAATTTTAGTAAACGAGCCCATTATCTTATATTGTTTCGTTTATAAAGAAAAAACTTCTCCAAGATAGAGATGTATAAAAACAATGTGATATGCTCCAATTGATAAGGGATTAAGGCATCGAACCTAAAAATAACGACGTACCTACTATGAAATATCACGATGTCATTTTTCAATACCGAACGAACAAGCTCTGTGTTGATTATCTTTGAAAAGAGTTCGTTTATTGGAAAAAAAGTAATCAACCGTATTTTTTTTAAATCCATGTTTTCTAACCTTTCAGTTTCCTTTTTGAAAGATTTAAGAAAACTTGGATAAATTCGAAAAATAAAATCTATCAAAGGAAACTTTGTTAGAAACAATTATACAGGGAGTAACAATGAAGTAAAAGTATAGTGTACAAGCTAAGCTCACTTTGATATAACATGACACTGATCGATGTATTTGCTTGTAACTTCAAAACGGTCCATTGAAAAGACTTGTACTCAATTTCAGTCGATGCAGCATCAAATTTTCCACTTTTCGACAAGCTCTTGTTCCTTTCTAGTTGTTATTTTTCGAAGATTTATAATCTCAAAGTTGACATTCAATATTTTTGAATTCGCATATGGCACAGTCGAAAATATTTGATTGTAATTTTTGATAACTATTCATCGTAACAACTTGTAAGTACCCATTTCCAATTATTCACTTTCTAGTTTACGTTTTCCGAGAAAGAAAATCTCAAAAGCCACATTCAATATACAGCGTATAACACAGTTGAAGATATTTCAATATAATTTGAAAACTATTTATCTCAAAAACTTTTACCCAGTTCCAGTCTATTCAGCATAAAATTCTCTATAAGTAGGTAAGTTTTCGGCACTTTAAAGTAATTGTTTTTTGGAGAATAGAGCCTTCAAAGTTTATTTTCATTACACTATACAATCTATACACTTCAATTAAGTCTCTAATCTGGAATATTGTATAGTATTAGGATTAAGGCTATGTACACACGAGGGACGCCGCGTTGAGCGCGCGTTGGCAAATTGTGAAACCGTACACATGAGGGCGTTGGACGCTGAGTCGACTGCACGTTGGCTGACAGCATAAGTGATGATTGGTCTCACTATGTCAGTGTACATCCAGCTTAGGATTTTTGGGTTACAACCATAGCTAAGCGATAGAAGACGCTCTAAAAGTAATTTAAAACCATATAAATAAAAGTTTATTAATATTATTAACAATTAAATAAATTTATGGAAAACAGTTTGAAAGTAATTCAGGAGTTTCAAGTCACTTAATCCCGACGCGGTTCAAATACTACTACCACTACTTCCTTTTAACGGAGATAAAGTTGCTAACTTCACTTCGCAAAACTGTTTATAACTAATCGCCACTCCCGGAGATCGTCGTCGTTGGGGCGCCATTGTGTGTTTCAGAAGTTGTTGAAAAACGGTCGAGGCTGATTTGGATGAGTCGCAGTATATAAGCACTAATGGATGTTGGTCTTTCCGAACTTAATTTACATTTAAAATAGAAGTTATACCATTCTGGTGGAATTAGGGACGTCAAAAGAGCTCACGATAATTTGTGTAAAATTACTAAAACCCCTTTAATTGCGTTTGTTTTTGGCACGCTCGGCCTTCTATTAAGTGTCTAATATATACAGGACAAATATGGGAAATTTTATGATGTAACTTTAGAACAAACTAACTTTCCACTGAGACTTGTTTATGGACTAATCGTTCGTGTCAAGTGTTTGAAATTTTGAGGCCGACGGTCTCAGTTGGGGAACTTTTTAACGACTCTACTACTGGAACTTGTTCTGCCACCAACGGTTTGAGATGACGTATTAAGGATGAATTATGATTGTATAATATTTAAATTATCATTATGTGACGTAGAAGTGTGTAATTATCAAAAAGCCTCGAAAAACACTTCACCAATACGAGATATTTCAGCTACTAGATCATTCAAATCACAAAAAAGACTGGTTTTTCGATATTCATACATAAAAATTCGGTTTTTGTGTACTTTTTAACCGTTTTTTTCTTAAAGTCGATTTTTACAAGTTTTATCTTGACTATATTGCTTTTCTTGTTGTTTCCTCAACACTTTACCTTGATGAAAATATTAATTAAGTAATTTGACAATATATCGAAGTATTTTTGGCAAATAATTTTGAGGTAATGGATGTATTGAAAATTAAGAAAAAATTAATTCTCATCGAATAAAAACTTTGAAATGCTAACCAAATTTTGTTGAAAAAAATACGAATCATGAGGTAATTACACATATTAAGCAAAGTTTGAGCCCTTGTAAACAATTAAATATGGATTAAATGGAAAAACTAATTGATAAGAAGTCTAATTTGAAGCTTTATGAATACTATATAAAAATTTCAGAATCCTCAAATTTCTTATGACCGTACAATTCCTTATTGAAATTCGGTTGCTACCACTAAAATATCGGATAAAAATCCATCTCTCGCTTTTCTATCCTTTTATGACTGACACTGTCTCTCTGCTTCGGTAGTCACGTGCCGTTCCATTGTTGATACAACGCTCGCCGGTCTCGGCGGTCTCCCAGTTCAGTACTGACGAAGCTTATAGAGTAGTACGTGAACCAAAATCCGCTTGGACCGCTTGGCTACCTACATGTTGCGGAGCTTTCATATTTCTAATAAAATTTTCGTTATGTGAACTTAAACGTGAGGACGTAGGGAAACAAAAAAATATACAAAGCATAATTTTGCAAGGTCGAATTTGATAGATGCCCCTTAAGGGATTGAGCATGGGTGTAACGTTTGGCTAGTTCCGCAATTGTCGAAGTCGTTATAGGCAGTAGGTGTCACTGAGCGAGAGGATTCCATAAAAGAGTAATGCAATGGTCTATTCCCGGCTGTTCTGGAAGCACGGCATACGCAGAGGTGGTAAATTCAAAAAGGTTCTAGAGTTGCGAAGGACTATGGGTTTTTGAGTGAGTCGAAGAGTTTTAAGTATACAGATAGTGAATATAAATAGTGCAATATTCATGTGTTGAAGATAAATTAGGACAATTATTATACCGAGTGTAGATAAATTAGTAGACATTAAGTAGTGCGTATGTCAATTAAATTTATTATAGTGTGTATTTCTTTAATAAACCATAAACAACAAATTCCCAGTGTACCTAAAAAGATGTTCAGATGAATAATAATATTCGAGAAACTGAAATTTTCTTTCTCGGTGTTTACAACGTGTAAACTTTGGGTACTTTTTAATTTCTTCGAAAACTTTTTGATAATGTTTCTTCTCCGAACATATTAATCGCCAATGCTGTCTACTTTTATAAGGCATTTATTAAATTTAATTTACGGGTTTTTTTATTAATAAAAAAAATAAAATTCAAGCTAAAATAAGGAGTCAACTTAGGAAATAGGAATGGTGAAGACAAATCTTATATATACGAGATAGATATTTTCGAAAAAACTGCTTTTTGCGATCTTTTAAAGAGCACAAAGCCTGATTAAATAGATAACAAATAAATGTCTTTTGTTCGTATCTAAAATAAACTTCCATAACACAAAATACACGAATCAGGTTAATCCTTGGACAGGAGAGAGAGAAAAAAAAAGCAAACGACTTTGTAATCCCTAGATTTTCCGTCCGCATTTAAATTTAAAAGCGTCTCCATTAAGGTACATGTGTGCATCCGGAAAGTGCAAAAATAAAATTCCAGGATAATCCTCGATATTTCATTTTGTTAAAAAAAACCCTTCGTATTCGTCCTTCTACCTTCGGACATTCCACTTCATCAATGATTTATGGCACGTGTATGATTAATGTTCTACTTCTTTATACTCGTATAAAAATCGATTATAAATTATACGATTATTTTACAATGTTTGTTCAAAATGAAAATATGAAGATTTTTGTATACAGTCCTTACCGCTTCCGTCGAACTCGACCGAACGTTGACGACAGTGAAAAATGCTTTAATTTGTCAAAATATGTAAAAATTTGATCTATTTACAAAAAAAACACAAAAGAATACCACTAACAATCAAGACGAATAGCCTTAATAGTCCAAGATCCCAGAGCGATAAAACATAACTTATTTTCAAATAGATGAAATATTAGGTTCTCAGTAGCATCTCGTGTGCTTTGAATACCTGTGTATTTGTGGAGCTAGCCTAAGAGCACCTGGGCGGGTATCAGGTGAGAAAGGTAACTAAAAATAAGAGTTACTTCACTTAAATTTGTATGTCTGATTTTTATATATGTTTTGTAGAATAATATTCTAGAGTAGTATCATAAGTGTCGAGACACTTTCCATGGACCAAAACTTTTGTCTGAAGCCTTAAAGCTCAACAAAAAATAAATAAACTTGGACGCTAACTACCTGTAGCTCAGAAGAGACACCCTTAAATTGGACTCTGCCGGAAGAATTATGTCCTTTAAGGAAGCCTATATTTGATCAACCGGGTTTGGGCTTGGGTTTTCTTGTCTTTTATTAGTTTTCTATTTCTTATTTTCTGATATTTTTATACATAGTTACACTTTGATCAACCGGGTTTGGGCCTGGGTTTTCTTGTTTTTTGGAACTTTAGTTCTTTACGTCAAGTTATGTTCGAGCGACCGGGGGTCGCGACGCAAAAGATCTGACCGTTACATAACGTTACGTTATGTTACGTTGCTTCGTTATGTGCCTTGCTTGCGTGCCTGTGCTCTCTCCTGAGTCTCTCTCTCGTTTACGAAGCAGCGATTCATATGCTTCGGCCGGGAATCAAACCCGGGCCGCCCGCGTGGAAGGCGACGCCGTAGGCGGAGTGCTCAATCGTTCAAGTGCGATATGGACAATCCACACGAGTCGAACAGCATATTTTTTCTACAACCCACTTAAAAAAATCTAGAAAATAAAAATTTATATAAACTGTAATATAACTTCAAATTAAAAATTATACAATTCAATTTTATGTTTCCACTAATTTTTTTGTGGTAAACGTACAGTTCTTGAATGTCCAATTTGTATAATGCTACGGCTTCAATTTTTAAATAGGTATACGATGCTGTTATAAGTAGATGTTGCCAGTCGGACTCCCTCATGAAGGATACCGTACCTTTATCTATAATAATGAATATACTGCTAAATATTTCAATATTTATTATTAATATCAAGCAGAATAATTATTTAAAAATAAAATTAACAATAAAAAAAAACTTCTTCACGGGAAATCGAACCCGGGTCTACCGCGTGAGAGTCTGGTTTGCTTACTACTCGACCACCGAGTGATGTGCAAATTGTTTATCTATAACGTCAAATGAATCACATAATTTTTGCTTAAAGGTAACTAAAGTTCCTACCGTGTGTCCCGCGACACGTTCTACCTTTTTTTTTCCTAGTTTTTTATTTCTTATTTTCTGATATTTTTATACATAGTTATAATTTGATATGTGTCAGTTGTCCCTGTCATTTTGGGTCAACAACAAAATAATACAGGTAGAAGGATTAGTAGAGGTACCTAGCGTCGAATTTAAGGGTCTACAAGCGGGTACATAATATAAATGTTTTAATCTATACATAGTCAAGATTATGATTCAAATTTTAACGTTTATGGTATCCAATGAAGAGTTTTCCGTTAATACTTTAAAACTTAATATGCATACAGACTTGCAAAAATGGGTCAGAAGATTGTCTTATTTTTAACAATGCGTTAAAATTTAACATTTGCTTACAGAATTGCACCTAATGTCTCAGTCCTATAGTATACCTAGTTTGGATCTATTGGAGCACACCTTGCCTTGATAACATATTTGAAAGTCAGACTTGTGAAAATAAATAAAGTTTATTAATTTTTTGTGGAGCTTTAAAGCGTATGACAAAAGTTTTGGTCCATGGAAAGTATCTGACCCTTATGATACTACTCTAGAATATTATTCTACAAAACATATATAAAAATCAGACGTACAAATTTAAATTAAGTAAGTCTTATTTTTAGTTACCTTTCTAACCCGATACCTGCCCAGGTGCCCTTTGGCTAGCTCCATAAACACACAGGTATTCAAAGCACACGAAATGCTACTGAGAACATAACATTTTATTCATTTGAAAATAAGTTATGTCTTATCGCTTCGGGATGTTACTCTACAACGAGATATCATTTTTTCTTCGATTATCTTTATAATGTTACATTAAAACCTTAACGGTTCATATATCTCGTTTAAAAACTATTTATAAACATCAAAAGACTATAAATTCCTATGAAACGTCGAGTTTTACTTGGTTGTACGAGTATTAAAAAAGATTTATCAACTGTGGTAATCATTCTGAAAAATGTTTTGAATATTTCAGTGAGCATTGAATGATAAATAATGCATACATGCATACACCACGCGGAGATGTGAACTTTGGTATGTTTAATTTTAATTTTGCAAAAGTTTTCAACACTACGTTCTGGTAATTTTATATATTTTACGCTTTGTTTCAGTGATGAAACAATACTAAAAGTAATTATAAACTTTATACGGCCCATTGGTTATGTTATAAATAATAACTATGGTTATAAAGGGTGTCCAAAGTTTACACAAGATCTTACTGTTGATTGGACGGTATAGTATATATGTTTTCCTAGTTAGAAGGCAGCTCATTTCACTGTATACGCCTGCTTCTGAATCTTCCCTAGTCTTTTACCCACCAAAATACTTTTGTCCTTGATGGCTGTCTGTCCTGATCTGACTGTTTTGTTGCTGCAGCCAAAATAACCACCATTTTTCTTCTCCAATTATTATTAACCTTGCAATATTCACACAGGAAAGTCTTTGCACATTGCTCAGACTCAAACTCAAACGAAAACAGCGAAAAATTTGAATTTTAAATATAAATTTTTCATTTTCCAACTTATTTTTTTATCTAAATTGGATAAAGTGATTTTCTAATATACTTTTGTTTGTACGAGAAAGTAAATAAAGAAGAAACAAACAAAAAAAATGAACCGATTTGCAAAAAATTTTAATTTTCGTGAACGAAATTTTACAATTTATTCTTTGGGAAAATTCTCTGTGTCGGTCCGCTCTATTTTATCAAACAAACAAATTAAATTTTATTCTTCAAACGAAATAATTTGCCAAAGGTATGCAAACAAATTTTCGTACAGAGTCGAACTTGGAATATACACATCGCGAAAAGTCTATTCGAGCCATGCGATTTAGTGTATTTATGTAACACATGTGATCTAATATTATGTTGAACACAATTCATTCAAAATCTAAAAGTTAAGATATAATTATATATCGATCAAATGTGATTTCTATTAATCAACCAATCAGTTAACCCCGAAACGTGTTAAGGGGTGCCATCATTAATTTAGACTGACATCAGCATCGCGTTAGCGAGATTAGATAAGACTATCGAACATTAGATTTAATCTTGGCTAGCTTTTAACTTCTATTTTCCGTCTCTTTCTACATTATTTTGTTCCCATACAAGATACGTCGATTTAAAGCTTAATCAATATCAATTTTTACGACGAGTCCAAATATACTACATTCTTGTTTCTTACAAGACAAAATGGGATCTAAAATTTTCTATTAAAACTATACCTTACTTCATATCCCCAACCCATTAGAACTATAAAGATACCTTTGTCTTCGTCCACAATTATTTTTTTTATGAATAGACCTCTCGACGATAAGTTTTATTGGAACGTACTAGCACTTGGAAACACTACCCTGATTTGATTAAATAGACGAAAGGCTTTATATCCTTGCTGATACAGTGTGATGCCTTGCAAGAGAGCAGAGAAATATTTAATCAAATATGAGCTGAGTAGACAAAGTCAAAATAGTAAGGTAGCTAATCCAGTTGATTTTAAAATAGAGAGAATCAAAAGTGTGATTGAGTTTACAAACAATCATGAATAGTAGTGTGTCCTGGAATCCATAGTAATCCATATTATTCTCGCCTAGTTCATTGGGTTTGTCTAGGCAATTCCACACCATTTTGGAACTGATTAACTAACCTGGAACTAGTTCATAAATCCATTAAATGGTGGACAAATTCACCAGGTTCGAAGGCAAGTGAAAAAGTTGATAATATAATTTTTGCCAAAAGGAATACTGTAAAAACTGTGTTAAAAAAAATGACACAACCTATTCTAAGCTAGTGCTTCTGTATTTGTGATCATTTATTTAATTTGAGAGTAGAAAATTAAAAAAAAAACAACACGAGAAATTTGTTAAAAAAAAGCCCACTGCTTAGCTGCATCAACTAACACTGTTTTCCACTTATCCATTCAAAAATTGTGGCGTGGAAATCGAAAAGTTTTTATCGTGACTTCGGGCAACTTTAAGGGCGGCAGTATTTTTAGGATAGCGCCAGGCAATTAACCTTTTACTGGTTTTCTGGATTGGGGGCTCGACGATCGCTAGGCTACTTTTATTTCCATTTGTCCCGGCTCGGCCTCTGTGTACTTTTTTCAAATGGAAATTTATTTCTCTTAATCCGAAATCTAACCGGGATTTTGAATAATTGAAAAAAAAAACGAGAATTGGTTATTTTTTTTCAGGGAAACGGCATACTTCAAAAGATTGATTCGCTTTGATACCGATTTTTGTTCAAACTGGTTAAAGGCAGCGTAGGTCGTTTGGAATTTAGGATAAAAAAAACTAAGTAGAATTGAGGGGGCACAATAGATCTTTTAGGTCTCAGTGAATGTCACCCCAAAATGCATAAATACATACATTCAAATAATTTTATTTTGGTAGGTAATTTCAAGCAGCAAATATGTTAAAGACAATCTCCTGGGTATACAAAATTATCTTGCACAATTTTTTGTTGAACTACTATCTCAGGATTCTCAAAATATTTTAGTTCGTCCATTATTGACCTAAGTTAATGATAGGAAAAAATTATTAACCACTGATAGAGAAATTTAACTTCTCAGTTGGCTAAAAGAAGCAATAATTGTCAACTTCACAGCAAGTAGTGGATAAAAATTTTTTTCTGTCTGTTGAACTCACTCTATTCCGGTTCTTAAATTACTTGCATTTTTTTTGTTACTTTTTATAGAAATCCGTAGTCAGATATTTTAAAATTCAGGATCGATTCCTATTTACGACATTTGGAATTATAATAGGTTTTTTTTTCTGAAGTCGACTTTCTCGGCTGAAATCAATCAAAAAGAGAATAATTGATTGGGCTTCGAGCAGGATATTCAAATTAATTTCTCCTTTAGATACGAAACGATGAAGCTTTCAATAGAAATTTCCAGTAGGTGGGTATTTATCAGATAAATTAGTCTACACAAAAAAGGCAAATCATCAACAATTTTCAGAGACAGAAAAATAAAATTGTATATCGATGAATTAAAACGTTTGTGATTTTCGGATATAAGAATTTAAAATGCGGCATTGCAATACCTACTCTTTTTAATTGAAAAAAAAACTAAAAATAAAAGATGATACATTTTTCTTTTCGGCTTTAATATTCGTAATGGCGTCTCCACGCTCAAATTCATGTGCACAACTTTCAGGAGATTAAAATATAAAGATCGTCGAGTTTCTGCTGAATAATTTATGTAACTCGAAAAAGGAAATACAAAATGCAAGTGGATTTCCACCGTCACATAAAGTTAGGATGATGCGAGGCGAAATATATGTCGCTTTTCATACGTTTTACGAACGGGAATGCTGCGACCTTCTTCAAAGGTGTAGTTACTTGCAACAAGACAACTTTTTCTTTACAAATTTACTTACAAAGACTTTTCAAAAATTTAATCTTAATTATATTGAGTCTATACAGTTGGTAGACACGGTATTACTGCGTATTATTAATACTCTAAAGTAGTGGCTGTGTTACATTGCAACGGATGTATTGCTATTAATCAATTAGCCCCACGAAATCCATCAGTCTCTTGTTATAGTGGGTAAGTATATACATTTTGGTCTGAGAATAATTGGCCATATTTAGTTCAACAATCCAAAACTTCCTACTGGCGTACATTGTTATATGGATGCACCGTAATGAATTTAGATTTTTCTGGACGTTGTTGCATACATAATTTGGAAAAAAAATCACTCAGTAGTTTGATAAAATAGGTTGTATAGAAAATTGACAACGCACCTGTTATCGATAAAAAAAATCCAAAGTGCTGACGCAATTGATGGTTTCAACTGACGCCATACTGTGGTGGATCGTGTGGATCGTATTGTAGTGCCATCTAGCGGCACTTATCGAAAGTAGGTAGAAAAATAGGTAACTACTAAGGGTAATTAATGTGGTACCATCTACATTTTAATCACTTATCAAATTTTATTTTGAAAAAATAAAGAAGATTCCCACCAGAATCTATAAAAATTGCTATTTTCGCATATAATACAAAAAATCTAGAAATGTATATGAATTAATTGATTATATATTCTTGATCTTAGAAGTTTCCTCAACATTTCTACACCAACCTCATTGAAATTACTTCAGTTTTATTAAAGTTCCATCCTTCGAAAAATTGTTTCAATGCCACCTTAATATATACGAGGGTTGTTTTTTCCTCAGCCTCCGATAGGCTATAAAGAAAAGACGGGTGAATATACAGAAAAGATTTTGTTAACAGAAGTAATGTACAATGCAGGTTACTTCTCTACATAATCACCTTGACGATTGAGACAAGTTGTGACGGTGTTTTTGAGTTCCGAGTCATCTGCCACTGCTTCAGTTCGGGAAAAAGATTAAAGTCACTTGGCGCTAGGTCGGGGCTATATACTGGGTGTTCAAAGATTCACTTATGGTAAACCTTCGATTTTCCTTAATCACTTGGTCAATTCATTGAACAACGTCGTCTGTAGCCACAGACGCCGCGCTTCAGAAAATAGAGTCACGCGGATGCGGAACACATACTTGGCTTACCAAATTTTTTCCGGACAAACCATTGCTCGGACTAAAGAAACATATGGAACATTTTTTGTTGCAAAACACTCCTTCTATATGATGGTATTTTTTATTTTTCTTCGCCTTCCTCCCAGCGTGAAATATTGAAAAATTTCGAAAAAAAAGTTATTTGATTTTTTTTCTAATTTGGGAAATCGATAGACTGGTGAACTTGTTTGTATATTAATCTACATATTTTAAGGTACTCATGAAAAAAAATCAGCCGTATTGCTAATTATTTGTAGCTGTTACCCGTATCGTCTGGCCTATTAACAGATTTAAACATTTTATTACAACCGAACGAAGCCTGCCCATGCGATATTGTCCAATAAACCTAAACTCTGTTTCAATTAAGTCTCCCAACTTTTTCAATGAAAATTTTATACGACATCTCGCATTTTACAATATATATAGGCCCCTTCTATTATGAACGTCCTCGTAAAAAATGTAATATTTGACTTTATATTAAAAAAGATTTGTACGGTTATAGGTCAGTAGTCCTAAAAATTTATATGAATTTTTAAGGGTCCCGTACCCAAAGGGTGAAACACTGTCCCTATTACTGAGACTTCATTGTCTGCCAGTCTGTCACCAGGCTGTATCTGTAATAGTTGAAACAATTGACCCAAAAAGAAACTGTCTCAAACTGTGTTTCAAGCATAGACGATGAGTCTGCATTGATGAAAACATCAGAAAAGGATATACCGGACGAAAAATTGAAATTTTTACTAACAGCCAGGCAACAACTAGGTCTTAAAATGCTGGCAAGAGACAACAAAGTGTCTCTAATATGGGTGCCGGCACATGAGGGGAGTGCAGACCAGCTAGCTATAAAAGGCTCTAAAGGTCCGGAACCGTTTTTTGGAATCTCAAAGGATGACATAAGAGGGGAAGGAAGAAGGCTGACACAAGAACTCCATACTAAGAGTCTACTGAATAATTTAGACAAGGAACTTCTTCTCTTGTTAATGTTCGTTGCCCATATCTTATCTGACTGTAAGGCACTCGAGGAGACAAACAATCTTCGGAGAAGCCAATGCGCCACCCGAAGTATATGGCACACATCCAATGGACCTACATCGTCTACTCGAAGCTACGGGAATAACTGGATGGGTGGACTAAATGTGGGAGTAGAATACACAATAAGCTAATAGGCTGCAGTACTCCCGGTATCTGAACGGCTTCCAAAACACACACAAAAAAAAATTGTACAAAGATTCAGTTCAAGTGCCACCCAACTTAAACGTATGAATGAAATGAATGATTTATTCAAATACACACATTTCTGTTGTATATACATCAAGCTAAGCGAAGATAAACCGATTGTAAATTTGTAGAGAAACTTTCTAAGAAAAATTTAGACCGAGAATTCGACCCCTTGTGCTACAACTCACTGCTTCCTCTCTCTATATAATTTCGATGAATTGTTGGCTCGAAGTTATCCCTTTGATTTCCACAGTTTCAATCAGATTATCCTGAAAGGATCCTTAATTTAATTAACCGAACGGTTTTTTTTCGGTTGGTAAATACATCCACTGGAATATTATCTTTTCAATTAATGACTTGATTTGAGCGTATAGTATAATGAAGGCTCTATTTCCCAAAAAATAATGGCTATAAAGTGCCGAAAACTTTTCTTATGGTAGAAAATTTTATGCTGAAACGACATAAACGGGATAGAAAACTGCACGATAAATAATTTTCAGATATTTTCAACTATGTGTAAAATTGAAAAAAAAGTTTGACAGCGGTGGGATTCGAACCCACGCCCTTTCGGACTGGTGCCTAAAACCAGCGCCTTAGACCGCTCGGCCACGCTGCCTTGAAATCATCGTATCTAGAACTCTAACACAAACCATGAATAAAATATGCATATTATCAATGTTATGTAAGTTTCTGTAACTTACGAAACTACCAACAAAATTAAAATGCTTCTAGTTTTTTATCGTTGTTTTTTAAAATAAATGATATCCCGAGGTTGTTCTAACGGAAATTCAATCAAACAAATAAATAGAAAGGAGCAAAAAAAAAGTTAGCCATCATTTGGTGGCGTAATCCCAAGGAAAGCATTCGACTCAAACTGTTGTTGGAAAATTACATTTCATCAATTGGCAACGCGATTCCCTGGTCCCGACTTAATAGGCTCTACATTTTCCTTTGTCTGAGTTAGGAGCTTAAACATGGCTTTAACTTGTGTTTTATTTGGTAGTTCCGATTCTCTCATTTTACTTTATTTCGCTCCTTTCGGGATTTGCGGGGATTAACAAATACTGTTTTCGTGTACGGCGGTGACAGATAATAGGAGAATTTATATTTTATGAATTATAATTTGGTCCATTATACCAGATTTTTTTAATACTTACAATAAACCTCGAAAGTATGTCACTGTGTCATCTCTAGTGCAGAAATCTGAAGCACTAGCATTTAGGATAGCACACTACATCTACATCTACACTACATTTCTTACTTTGGTCCAAACGTCCTGGTACGTAAAATGGACGTTTTCAAGACGTCCTTCTAACGTCAAGTTTGAAACGCCTTTGTAGGGATGTTTTAAAGACGTTTTAATTATGTTGGTAATGTGGACGTTCAACTCTTTTAGCAATTTTCGATGGGGCAAGTCACCAGCATCACTAAATTATCGAGCACCTGAAAGGTAGAGGGCGACACAGACATACACTTCCTATTCATGTCATCCTTCAATGGATCATTTGAGTCAATATTTGGAATTTGGAAGTAACCTAACCACAACCTAACATTAATCTTAGATAGTTGTTGAATATTATGGAGAAAAGTTGGTAGGACTAATTTATTTACACTCGGTATAATAATTGTCCCAATTTATCTCCAACACTATTTATATTCACTCACTGTATACTGAAACTGTTTACCGGTTCACTGTATACTGAACAACTCCCCAACTCACTCAAAAACCCGCGTATATATAGTCGTAACTCTTATCTTCGAAACTCTAGAACCTTCTTGAATATACCACCTCTGCGTATAATTTATAATTCGAGAACATTCGTGAATAAACCATTGTATGGAACGCTTCGAGAACAGTCTGAATATTACCTGCGAAAGAACCTTTCTAGAAAGGTCGCATTCATAGTTTGCGACAGGATCGGCTTCAGAATCAGTGAGTTCGTAACAATAATGACAAAAACAGTCAAATAAACAAGATGTCAATGGAAGAATGCTTCTTGATTAAAATTCTCTCCGGTTTTTTATTTGCAATTTTTTTTAAATCATCATGAATACTTCCGTCAGTCTGCAACTCTACCAGTTTCCTTGATTTAATTATTTTACAATTTCCCAAATCAATTTGTGTAACGATAAAGAAAATCATCCTTGAAACACTTCAAGATAACAAGCAATCAGTGTATTTTCTACATTCAGGAAAGTGTAGACCAGTCCTTGGACTTTCCATTACACTCAAGTGTACCAAATAAACGTAAAAGCTTTGTAGGTTTTAAAAATAATTATTTCCAACGAAGTTTCATGTTTTATAGATCTATAGTTTGGAGGTAAAGTTTAAGGATCTTATGAAAATGATAATTTTTGGACCCAAAGAATAATTATGGCTCTATATGACAATATTTCTCGATTTCGCTTATTTTGTAGGTCATGGCAGGTGTTTAAAACGAGAAAAAACTTGCCGCAATTGAGTTTACGGAAGGGGGGGGAATATCTGGCTCAATATGCGAATTAGAGAATTTTTCTTCGAATAAAAAATGAAGATCGTCTTATTATCTACAAAAATGATCCCTATCATTCTTTTCGAAAATTCGTTAGTTATCGAGATAATGAGACCTAAAGGTATCCTCATATAAGCTGCTGCTCTGCCTGTAGGAATTCTGCTGTCGTACTAAAATATTTTTATTGACTGTGCCGAGTTACAAGTCTATCAATACATTTTCTGCTTTAATAAAACCTTCGTGTTTCGATTGAAATTCAGAACTAAATGGTGCATTCTTTTAAACGGGTCCTACCAACTACTTGAAAAAAAAAAACTAAAAAACGTCACAAATGTCGCAGATAAAAAATTAAAACATCATTGTCATTGTTCGACTGTCATAAAAATCAATAAATGACAAAAATGAAATGGCGAAATCGTATAGAGCCTCCCAATACGACATAGCATACAACCCGCGCGTTCTGCAAAATTGGGAAATTCCACGTTTTCATTGCGAAATTCCCGTATCCCGACTTGGCAAAACCCAAATTATAGCTAATAAAAGAGGACATATTATACCAGGAGTACCGCGTCCTCCTCCAACTCCATGGGGAACTTATTTAGGTAATTTTAATACGTTATATATAGATTTACATACATACTGGGTCATTCATAACTGTTGGATCATAAACTAAGCGATATATAGGGTGTACCAATCTTACGACAAACATCGGTATATGAAAATTTTTGAAATGATATCGAACTATACAGAGTGCTGCATAACTCCGTTAAATACCAAACATATTATTTTTCAAATGGGAACCCCTGTATATTATACCGAATTCGGATTGGTTACATTTTTTTGAAGCTTTTGATATAAGGTTTTGCCACGTTATACAGAGTCCTTCATAAGATATGGCAAAACCTCATATCAAAAGCTTCAAAAAAATGTAACCAATCCGAATTCGGTATAGTATACAGGGGTTCCCATTTGAAAAATCATATGTTTGGTTTGTAACGGAGTTATGCAGCACTCTGTATAGTTCGATATAATTTCAAAATATGGTCCTTCAGCACATCTACTATTTTTGCTAATAACATTTTTTGATATCTCTTAAAATAACCCATATACCGAAGTTTGTCGTAAGGTTGGTACACCCTGTATGTACAGATCGCGTAATTTCTTATGGAACCTTCCTGGATTACACAAATACGACAAGGGTGGGCGTGCATCGGAGGCGTGTTGTTGAGGTTTTCATAAAACTGGCCATAAAATGAGACAGGTTTTGAAAAACTTAAATTTTATTTCATTTTATGGGGTTCCAGAACAAGCAAAACTTTTTATCAAGAATAACATTTTTCACTAAATTAATATTTAAAAATTTTTCACCTATAGAATACTCTCTCCAAGCATTTGTCCCAATAACTACTGAATATTTTAACATAAAATTATACAAATCGGTATTCCGCAACACGGTTTAATTTCGAAATGTAAAACTTCTCGACATGGAATAAAATCGTTTGTCATGAAATAAAGAATGACGTATATTATCGTTTTTTTTTTCTTCTTTCGTTCTTCAACCTACACACGTCTGTTTAAAATAAATTCAGAAACGAGAAAACGACAATATTATATATCATTTTCTATTTGCCATATATTTTCAGTGTAGTAGAATCCACGTAACTAAGGCTTTGACTGGTATGAAGAACGATATGTCTCGTATACATGATAAACGACGACCATTATCAAATTTTGATACACGTGCAAAAAATTATGTTGCTATATATTATGAATTTGTACTTTCGATAGGTACTTGGTACCTTCCCAGACGAATTACAAGGAAAATTGCTGAACATTTAAACGGTATGGATCAAAGGAAAAAATTAATGGAAGACTGTAAAAAACGAATTAATCAAAAACCACGTGCGCAGTTTAGAAAAGAATTTTCGCCATCTAAGATATCTCAAAATGGGGAAGAAGATGATGGAGAAACTGAACATCCAAAAATATTATGTCCCATTCACAATATAAAAATAGAATATATTTGAAACAGAATTTTTTGTTTTTTCTTCCTTTACTATTTCCTGGAGAATTCTTTGAATAACCACTGGCTATAATTTAGGAAAGCTCTTCTACCCAGCAGTTTTCCTTTCTAGATGATGTGCCCTTTTTTCGGTCTGAGATGGGAAACTAACCAGTACCAAGACAATGTTTGACTCATCCCCAAGGAAATGCCTACCAACCAAACCCACCTCAAGCTCGCCGTTACTCCCGCCTCGGAATCACTACCCTAGCATACTTCAATGCGAGCGGCAGTCATTCACACACTCTCCGTCATCTACTCCTTTCCATCACTCCCACCTCTCACATGCCTTCTCTTTCCCAATCATGCTCTCCACTAGATTCATCTGTACACCCTCCATCCATTCTCAATTTTTTTCCCCGGTCTGCTTTCTCCTTCCTCCCATTTGTCCAGACTCGTCCCCTCTGACAGATCCAGAGAGTACCTCCTATGTTTTCCCTCTCCGTCTTCATCCACTTCCTTCAGATGGCACATTGTTTTCTCCGAAGATTGTTTATCTCCTTGAGTCCAGTGCCTGTAATAATTCTTAGCTTACTCCTACTGATATTCAGTAGTTCTTCGGCCCGTTTCACACGTGTCACCTATGAAGGTCTTACTGTGTACCTGCTTTGGAGTGTTCCTCCACTTCCTGAAGTCTATGTTGGCTTTGTACACATTTTTGTACTTGCCCTTGGACTACCTTCTTTGTGGTCCCAAGAGCTGGTTCTGGTTCAACATATGCTGTTGCTGAACCTCTTCTTGCGAGCTCATCAGCTTGTTCGTTTCCAGAAATACCGTTATGTCCTGGCACCCCCACTAATCTTACTTTAATGTGGTCTGCTAGTTCATTTAGTTCTTTCTGGCATTCTGTTCAGTCTGGATGTTACCTTGCGGCTGTTTAACCAGGTCTCTCCTCGGGGAAGCTTCAGTCTGCTTGGGTCTTGCCAGTCCTTTCTGTGAGGTATTTCTACCCCATATTTGGGGGAAGGGGAGAAGTTTAGTGGCCATATAGTCTGTTTTCATATCTAAGATGGCTCCACTTATGATGTCCTTAATGGATATGTGTCCTGATCTAACTATTTTTTAGCTTTGCTGCCTAAAAACTCCCATTCTTGCTTCCCCCATTATTACAAAGTGTAATGGAGGAAGGCCAAATAAGGGTTCTAGTGCTGCCGTTGACGTGCTTCTCATGCACGCTGCAATACTAAGACAAGCAAGTATTTGCACCTTTTGTCTAGTCTTATCATTGTAAGTCTTATCAAGTAAGAGTGGTCCCAATCCCACCAGATCCCTTCTTTTGGTATCCACTCCTTTCCTTTCCCTACTACATCCTGTCTCCCCTGGAATGTGTCCTCTTTCCCCACATACCCTACAAAGCAAGGCCAGCCGACAGTCCTTGACCATGTGATGTGATGTGATGTGACATAGGATGTTTCAACAATTCCAGAGAATACATTCTTCTCTAAAATGAGCATCTTAAGATGTCGATTCAAGTGGTAAGCAGAAAGAAATTCTTGTTCTACCTGTTTTGGATTTCAAACCACTTCTTTCCACAAGCTTTCTTTTTTTTAGGATTTTTAATATTTTGGATAAACGATTCTACCAAAAGACATCCCGATGATTTGATATTGGTATGCAGATCGCGATAGAATTTTAAGAGATAATTTTCCAACGAAGAACTGTTTCGTAAAGATAATAATTACTGAAAATAACGACCTTTTTTTCTCCAGTTTTAACCTAGAGGGTTTTCATCTTCCCATGTCCACTTTGTTAAAGTTGTTCACTCTTATAAAAGTGCCAAACAAATTGCAGTTTAATTAATTGCCATCAATTACATTAGCTAATTGAATTAATTTTAACTGGATCGTGTTTCACGCACACTTTTGTCTATCATGCTATAAATTAATTCCAGAAATGGAGATAAAATTAAACTAAACCGGTATTCAATAAAACCTTCATTCAAATCGTTTATTTTGGTTTCAGGAAGTCCAAGTACTCAAATCCCTCATCTTAGGAGAAGAAGAGCGTGGCCAAAGCCAATATCAAGTGATGTGTTTCATATTTTATTTCCCAAAAGAGTCTTTTATATCGTCAGACGCGATGGCTAAGCTTCGTCAGAAAAACCCCAGCTCCATTAGGTTACCAGAAGAAGATCTCGGTAGAATGAATCGTTCTATGGATTACGTCGTTTTATTAAAACACTCTGGTATTATTTCCCCTCATATCAGTGATTTGTGTGCTGAGGCTGGTCTGGCTACGTACACTTTACATGAAGATGTCGTCAAGTGGGCCACAGCTCAAGGTAAGACAATTTCTATTTGAGAATTTACGTTATGAGGAATAAAATTGTTTAATTATTAATATCCAGTAGTAAGATTGTTCCGCAGATGGTTCAAAAATAAAAGAAGGCTCTCAGGATGTGTAAAACAGAACTGGCTGGTATCTCAATTGCCACAAAAGAACTAACCAGAAAAGGAATTTCTGGCAAAATCTCAACAATCTGCACTGATAATAGACAAGCCCTATTAGCCTTGAACAGACAACGTGTTATATCGAGGCTAGTACTAGAGTGCCACCAAGATTTAGCTGACGTCTCGGCAGATAACAATATTATCTGGAGGTGAGTTAAAGGGCACGACAACAGTAAAGGAGTAAAGGATTCTTTTGCCAGGGAAGCGGCGGGCCTAAAAATTTTAGGACCCAATGACACCTACGGCCTAACGACTTCGACAATTGCGGAACTAGCCAAATGTTTTTTTTCTTAGGAGCCGTCCCTTCGCTGATACCACTTCAGCCTCTTGGGCTTATTGTCACCCTATAGCTCTGAAGTGCTTTAAGGGCAACTTTACTATCACTGTAGATCCTGATCTGCCTGTTGTTGTAGGCTCTCATATTATTAGCCCTTCATATTTGCTCGTCTTGCTGTATATGCCCGCTCCGGTGCCGAGTTCATTTTTTGATCCGTCTGTATACCAGATCAGTTCATTCGCTCTACTAAGTGGTGGTGCGTTCTCTTCCTCAAGCTCCTTTCGATCTTTGATGACAATCTCGAAGTTCTTGCGAAAGATATATCTGGTGGTCATGTGGTCTGTTGGCATTTCGAAAATGTCGTCATCCACATGCCTTATCTCTGTGTGTCCTCTTCCATGTGCCACGTCATGGTCTGATGCTTTTCCCAGTCGGGTTAGTGCTGCCCTTGCTTCGCACATTATGTAGCACAATGTAGCGGAGGAAGGTCTAGCGTTGTCTCCAGCGCCGCTGTAGGAGTAGTCCTCATTGGACTTGGTCTCTGGACCTTGCTTAGTTTTAGCATAGCAGAGGATTGTCTGATCTTTGGCCACCATACCAGAGATGCATATGTGATCCTTTGTACAGCCAGTGTACCATGCTAGGTCTAAGTCCCCATTTAGGGCCGTAAGTGCGTCTGGCAACCATGAAGGTCACCTCTGCTTTCTTGATCACGTGCTGGAGGTGTCGGTTCCAAGTTAAGCCTGGGTCTAGGATAACCCCAAGATATTTTACTTCATCCGACAATCGTATTGGTTCACCTTGAAGCGTCAGTGGACCAAGTCCTTCCCTTTTCCTTCTTCTGGTGAACGCAATTATCTGTGGTTTCGAAGGACTAATACGTAGCCCTTCTTTTACAGTCCAGCCTGTTACTACATTGAAAGCCATCTGGAGTCTGTCTCTGGTTGTACTGTTGTATTTACCTTGGGATAGAATTACCAGGTCGCCTGCATATCCTATGGTGTTAAATCCTTTTCTGTGTAGGGTTCTGATGAGCCCGTCCATGACCAGATTCCACAGCAGCGTGGATAGTACTCCCACCTGCGGACAACCCCTGGTTGCACGTACGGCCATTGTCTATTAGAGTTTATTCTATGAGCCTGCTTCTGAGCATGCAGTCCATCCACCTGCAGCTCGTGGCTTCGATCCCAGAATTCATTGTCGCATCAGCTATAGATTCATAGGAGGTGTTGTCAAAAGCTCCTTCTATATCAAGAAAGGCTGCGAGCAATACCTCTTTGTTTTCCAGCACGTATTCGGCCCTTTTTATGAGTTGATGTAATGCTGTTTCGGTTGATTCCCCCTCTCTGTATGCATATTGATCTCGGTGTATTGGTCTTGTAGCCAGTATACCGTCTCTGATATGTCTGTCGAGAAGTTTCTCAAGAGTCTTCAGCAAAAATGACATTAGACTGATTGGTCTCAGAGCTTTAGCAGAGCTGTCCTGTCCAGATTTTCCAGGTTTCGGTATAAATGTAGCTCTGATGCGTTGCCAGGTTCTTGGAATATGCCCTAGAGCTAGGCTAGCTCTGAGCAATTCACTTACCCTGTATTGCAGTGTGTTGCCTCCTTTTTGGAGTTCTGGGAAGCTGGCGCCGAAGAAATATTTGGCGATGACCAGGAAAAACCTACGTTTAACAGTAGTATTTTTGACTGGCCACTGTCAATTAAGGAAACACCTCCATACTATGAGGCTAGTGGACACACCTCTATGCAGGATGTGTGAACTGGAAGATGAAACTGTCTTATGCGAGTGTCCGTAGTTATCGTCAATAAGAGAGTGTGTGTTCGGTGAGTCTTGGCCTACACCTGCCGATATAAAGGAGATGTCTCCTAGTGACCCGTCCACCTTCCTGGGGAGGACATGATGACCTAGGAGAACAACTCCTAGGGAGGATGTACAATGGGCCACATGTAGCATAAGTGCTGTGAGCTTACACTCACCCTCCCTACTCTACAGATGTAGATATACCCCCACTAGTAAAGCATCTAATGGATTATTTTCAATTCTTCCAAGTTTTAAATTTCACTCGAGCACACGACAATATTTTTCATCTACCATTAAAAACCGTTTAGTTCGTTTACGAATATTTCCATTCAAACGTTGTGTCACTGAAAGGCAAACCACTTTAGCAGCTATTGAAATCGGATATCTAATCTGTACAACAATATTTCAACGAACTCGAAACTCAAACAGGTGAATTTATTACGACAACAATGCATAGGGGGTGAAATCTGAAGCTGCATAACGACACACAACAAAAAACGAGGGAAAAACTGTGTATAAAAAGTTGGCCCACCCATCGCTGGTGCTTTAGAGCACAAATTATGGTCAGGGATTAAGTTGGTCGCTACAACTGGGCTATTAGTTGGATGCTCATTTGGAAATTTTGTTGTCCCAGACTATAAAGTTTAAACCAACAGTTCGCAAAAGCAATTTATAATCTCACTAACACTACGGACAAAACAAAATGGACATTTAACGTTGGTCGATTTTGCCGAAACGTCGTCGAACAATGGACGCAGATTAATAAATTATCGAAATATGTTTGTTTATATTCCGGTAAATCAATTTGTCCGTTGACATTTGTGCCTTTTAGAGGCGCTCGTTTTACCATATACAATATGTCGATGAAAATAGATCCAATTTTCAAACAAACATTCAATTTGTATGCTATTTGATAATCTCTTCTCACAAAGAGTTGTTAATTGAAAATTTATATATTTAAACTTGGTAAAATATGGAGCATAGTGTGAGCCTGTAACCTTAATTAACTATAATGTAATTTTCCTACGGTTGTAATAATCACATGTTTCGTCGCAAATAAGCTTGCAGTGAATTGTGTAAGGCATGTGCCTAGAGATGACGTTTTATTAAATATGAAGCATACGCGTTCAACAAACATAACAAAAGATTTCAAATATCGTTGAATCTGATGAGGCAGATTATAATACTACTAACCTACAGTGTGACCGCATTTCTCAAGAATCATTACAAATGTAAACTACCAAAATTTTATGGAAAAATTTTTATTAACGACAAAGTTATTACAACATAAATTTGGAAAAAGTGGTATTTTCATCAATTTTTTACGTAGAATGTAGACAAATTTTTGGAATGGCAACATGGTAAACAAAAACAAGGACTCAAACATATTGCACAGTGAAAATTCGAAGCCGATCTGGAGTTAGAGCTTCTGAAAGTAATGTAAAATTGTTCTTAATAATTTGGATTGTCGGCAAAGTAGTCTATGACAATACAGTCATTAAAATTTCTTGCCTGCAATTTTTTTTAAATACGTTTGGTCACTGCTCCAGTCTCAATAAATACTTTTTTTAATTTTGTGCACCACAAAGCAGCAAATTAAATTAACTATTTCTATTACTTCTCGTTCACTTCTGTCATTGTAACTACAAAAAAGTTACAATTTCAACTTAGGGCGGGTATTATAAACATGTCTTGAAGTTAACTTTGAATTTAACAGTCAAGTTTTAAAATGTCAGTTTTATAAAAGTTCCATTTTCAAAAAAAAAAATAAGAAAAATAAAAAGAAGAATAGCCTAGAGCATGGAGAAATATTCTTTATGGCTTAGAGTTTTGGCATTTTGACTTTAGTTGTATGGTCTAGTTTTGATATGTCCGTTTGATGTTTTTGTTATTTCGTTCCCAGTGTCTAATTTTTATTTTATTTGTTAAGGGTTCCTCAAAAATCTCTTGGATATCGTTTGTTAACATTGCAATATTCAAAGAAAACAAAGTAAAAGCAATCAAAATATTCACAATATAATTAATTAAGGTTATAAATGCCAAATTGTTGACAGAACCGACAAAATAGAGCAGCTATTGTAGATGACATTGAAAATAGTAAATAAGCTATGAAAATTTGTGCCCAAATACTGTTTTTGATACTGAATCTAACAAAAAAAATTAAAACAAAATCGGTTGAGAAATGCGGATTTTACAGAGGTGCTTCCAAACAAAATGGGTCACACTGTATATAGTGTGTATCAAAACAATAAGCACTTAGACTTGTATAAAGTTGATGAGAAACCTCTTGCGGCATTTCCTGGAATTAATTCGGTATGTCCAGGATTAGAGAATGCAAATTCAACAAATGGGAGTGCCGAGGTTTAATTCCGATTTCGATACCCACCTTGACGATTAACTGTAGACAATGCGAGTTGTGGCTATACCGGGAAACCTGACGGAGATTTAAGTTAAAACTTATCTCCTTATCTATCCCTCTGACGCTGTCGTCGTGTCTTTGTCTACCTCTGTGAATTACTAATTAAAATATTTACCTGATAAAGACATTTTATACGTATCCTACCAGGATTATTTTAACGTGGAGAATTGTGTTTAACAATACATGGATTTATTAGTTACTTAGTTCTTATTTTGTTTTTAGTAGCCATAAAACCAAATACATATTAGAGATGCAATAATTTTTGTGCGGAACAATCTTCTGTAGAGTAGGGAGGATGAGTGTGGGCTCACAGCACTTAGGCCACATGTGACCCATTGTACACCCTCCCGAGGAGTTGTCGCCGAATTCCAAAATTCTTCAGGCAAGGCCGCGTGTTCTTGAGCCCACTGTAGTCGGCGAACTCTGTGCTCAGGTTGTAGTCTGGGCACTCTTATTGGTCGGCGACACCTCAAACCTGTCGGAAGTATTCGTCTTCGTAATGTCGAGATCGATACTTAAACTC
>CAJUYG010000050.1:243911-274742 GCA_910591675.1 Galerucella calmariensis | reverse complement strand
CGAAACTATCCCATTGTTGTTATCGTGTTAGTGTCGAGATTCAACCATAACAATATAGAAAATTAAACGCAAGATAAATATAATCGGAAGTCAGAATGCCGCCAAGTGTGCTATAAATCACTTCTGCGGCTTCCACTCCACGGAGACATGTCTCTCTAAATAATCCTTTACGGTGTATTATATCATTTAATGTCCGCTTTTCCCCAAGTACGCGTGGACTACAGAATTTAGTTGGGGACTTATAAAACACAATTACACTGGACAAGGGTAGACACAGTACACTATTTCAACTACACTGTTTACGTCAACTATACTAACCTTTATTTGTTTGTTTAGGATTTAAGGATGAGGACCAAGCTAAATATTCATTGCTTTTTATATGCTAATTAGTTGCTCTAAAGACGAATCTATCATTCAAATTGCAAATTTAATTACTAACTTCAAAACTAACAATACGTTGAGATCTATACTAACAAAAACAACACCAAAAAATGAAGAACAATCTTCAAAAAATTGCATATATCAGATATCTTGTGAATGCGACAAATTCTATTTAGGTGAAATATCTAGACCATTGAAAGTCCGAATAATTGAACATAAAAAATA
The DNA here is from genome assembly GCA_910591675.1 of Galerucella calmariensis. Taxonomy (NCBI): domain Eukaryota; kingdom Metazoa; phylum Arthropoda; class Insecta; order Coleoptera; family Chrysomelidae; genus Galerucella; species Galerucella calmariensis. Next base: position 274,136 of record CAJUYG010000050.1, on the reverse strand, counting down.
TATCAAAGATAGGGAGTTTTTTAAGTCAGGTATTTGTAAACATGCTTGGGAAGAGGGGCATAAAATTCAATGGGATTCGACAAAAATGATATTGAAAGAGTCCAATAATAAAAACGAAAACTCAAAGAAAGTGCTTTAATACAACTAAATGCAGATAAATGTGTAGCTAGTATTTCAGCCGAATTATAGTCAAATTTGGTTACCAATGTTAGAAAGAGAAATTTCCAATAATCAATTACCTGCGTTATCAGGATAGCATAATAAGTTTTTATCCAGGTTTTCTTATGATTTATCAGTGGAATAGTTGTTAATCGATACACACTTCAATACACAAGTAACAACAAACGCGTTTTATTAACAACATTTCCAAAATAAGCGAAAAAAAAGCGCTATCCCAATAAAAACCGTCCCTGGAACGTGCACTTCACTGGATTCCATTTCTAGTAGACTATCATATCTTTGGAATGTCATAAAATAAAATATTTTATTTCACATTTCACCAGAGATGTGATCTACTATGAATGGACCTTAATAAAATTTGACAACAAAGTTTTCTAGTCTTAAACAAACTTAAAAAACATTATTGTGGTTTGATTCCCAAAAAATAAGAGAAAAAATTAATTACTCCAATTAACACGTAGAATTATGGGTAAGTTTAGAACTCTCAGTAAAATACTATGGAAACGCCACTGGAACTAAATTGTATTATCATTAGCATACATACATGTAGAACATGTTAGGGTAAAGCTCAAACGGCAGAAACACGTACCATTAGAACTATCCTAATCAAGTAGATCATTATAACTGGAGAAATGTGTGTAGAGATATTTTGAAAATTGGTCCTTATACAGGGTGTTTCATAGTTAAACCACCATAGGTTAACTGCAAGTAGAGGACACTTTAGTGGTTCCAAATATCTTTGGTTTATTGGTCTAACATAATTATTAACAGAGATACAAGGTGTTTAATTCATTTAGTCCAATGTTTTTGAAGGTCATAACTTTAGAACCACCCTATATATCTATTTCATTTTTGGTAAGGATATATTGTGTTACCAATGCAATAGATCATTACCAAAAATGAAAGAAATATATAGGGTGGTTCTAAAGTTATGGCCTTCAAAATCATTGGACTAAATGGATAAAACACCCTGTATCTCTGTTAATAATTATGTTAGACCAATTAACCAAGGCTATTTGGAACCACTCTACTTGCAGTTAACCTATAAAACACCCTGTAGTATACGAGACTTTAAAATAGTATAGTAAGTAAGTATCTATGAAAAACTTTTAATTTCGGGAGTAATCTTTTTATTTTCACTTTTGAAACTGGAGAAATCCTACTGGATCTAATTGACATTATATGCGAAAACTTTGGGCCATAAGTCATCGCTTTTCTTCAACACCTCTCAGTCGAAAGACAAGTTACGAATTAGTTTTGAGAAGTTACACGCATAAGTTTTAACTGAAAACGTTATACTCTCTATGATGGATTTTCGGAAATTCTCTCTTTCCGAGCTTTTCACTCTCGCTTTAAACTTTCGAGACGTTTCGCACCTTCGAATCGAGAGAAACAGTTTAAACGAATGATTATAGGTAGCAGGGTGCTGTTTGTTTTTTTGTAAAAAACGAACAGCGCCCATTTTTATTGAAAGTTTGATAGTAATTCGTTTCACGTTAAAAGTTTTTGACAGTTCCAAGCGTGAACATGGGATATTTGTATTAAAAATGCTGGGAGCGACGATACACTGACATATACGAGATAGTTTAAGTGGAAAATGGTTCAAAATAAAGTATAAAAGTCGAAAAACAAAAAATAACTTATACATAAATAACAGTTAAAATGTTATTTAAAAAAAATGGTATTTCGCGAATCCGGTAATTTCGAAAAATTTCCCTTTTACTGAAGTGTTCTGGATAGTTTATCTACCGAAAAATCATATTGGTACAATTTTTGCTAAAATGGTTTTTATTTGCAACGAGCTCTAATGCACTGTTATATAATTGTTTTTATAAGTCCGACCCTGTACATTATTTTTGCTTCCAAAAGTTTGGTTATATGTCAAAGCACCTTGTCATAGACTAATTATTTTTCTCTATGCACCTTGTTTTGTCAGATTGTTTTCGTTTCTATAATGGAAGAACAAAAAATAAAAGAAAAGTAGGGGAAAAACTTGATGCTTTACTGGTATTAACCAAAAAATATTATACAATAATATAGAATAAAACCACAGATGCCGTAACCTAGAAAGTAAATTATTTTCATTATGATACTTCAAAGGATTTATATTAAGCGCTAACGTCTTCTATTTACAAATAATCCATTAAAGATAAATGGAGATGTGCTGCGACAAAAAAATATTCATTCAGAATTGTCAAGATTGCAAGTTAAAATGTCACCAAAATTAACAAGAACTCAAAGTGCCTGTTACTTTATCCTTTGGTCAAAGAACTTTAACCTATGGTTATTACGAAGCCTGTGCCATGTTTTCTTAAAAATTGTTTACTTAAGGGAGAAAAAAATACATCGAGCTAGCTATAATCAAAGTCAATGTGTCGGCTTTTTAAATATACAAAAAGATATTTATGTAAACGATGATTTATCGAATTATAGAATTTAAACGGTAATCTTGACATCTAGCGGACAATTACTAAAGCTCTTCCGAAGAATTGGAAAATAATAAAAGTAGCCAGTAAATGTTTGAAAGGGTTGAAGTAGATGGCACTGCCTGATAAAGGACAATTTATTATTTTTATATGTTTTTGATAACTAGGGAGGCGAATAGGGGATTTTTCGGGAATACTCGAGCGTGGCAGTTGAAGACCTAATAGAACAACTTTTGAAAGTATTAGCTCTAGATGTAGTGACGCTCAGTTAGGATAGATCGATAACTTTAAAATGGATGGATAAATCGATTTGACATTTGGCAGGTTGTTTTTAAATGAAAAAGGGCATATTTTGATAGAAATAGTAGTTTGTGCAACTAGTGTGGATATAACGACACGATATGACACACGAGTCTAACAGCATATTTTTTCTACGACCCACTTAAGAAAAAATCTAGAAAATAAAAATTTCTATAAACTGTAATAAAACTTCAAATTGAAAATTTAACAATTCAACTTTGTATTTCCACTAATTTTTTTGTGGTAAACGTACAGTTCTTGAATGTCCAATTTGTATAATGCTACGGTTTCCCTTTTTAAATATACGAAGCTGTTATAAGTAGATGTTGCCAGTCGGACTCCCTCATGAAGGGTACCGTACCATTATCTATATTAATAATGAATATTCTGCTAAATATTTCAAACGTCTACCTGTTGTCGTTATTAATATCAAGCAGAATAATTATTTAAAAATAAAGTTAACAATAAAAAAAACTTCTTCACGGGGAATCGAACCCGGGTCTACCGCGTGGTCTTACTACTCGACCACCGAGGAATATGCAAATTATTTATCTATAACGTCAGATGTATTAGATAATTTTTGCTTAAAAGGAACTAAAGTTCCTACCGTGTGTCCCGCGACACATTCTACCTTTTTTTTAAACGTTTTTGAAAAACCGTACACGTCATACCCACCGCTAAAATGGGTTTTACCATACGAGCTTTTCTTTTCGAAATTACTTCATCCTTCGATTTTGATAGGTCTCGACAGCGCTAGAGAATGTCTCCATTTAGCGACCTCGCCTACCTAACTATGATGATAATTTATTTTTAATTATTTTTTGGTAATAACTGGTTGTAGATATAATTTTAAAATAATTGCAGGTATATTTCAGTTCATAAAAGGACCTGTCCAAGTTGTTATTTATTATATTATATCAGTCGGGACAATCTAGTTTTTTTAAATAATAACATGAAATTTCAGTTCTCAAAATGAATTGCTTGCTTCTACTGGTTGCTTTTGTAATATCAACTAGATGCTATCAAATAACAGTGAATGAGAATAATGCAAACGCAAAAGTTACTGAGTTTGTTTGGAAATATTTAAACAAATCATCGATAACAATAATTTCCAGTGAAAAAACCATTGACCACGGTATTTTTTCAATAAATATAACAAAAAGAATAGTTACTGATGTGTATAATTTCAACAAACTTCTTCGTCGCGACGAAGACTTTATTTTTGTGGAAAAGACTGTTGGATCTTTTTTTGAGACAGTCTCAATTTTCAATAAATCTTCTGTATGGCAAAGTAAATCCAAATTTTTAATATTAATAGAAAAGGAAAATGATGCAAAGAATGTAACGAAGATTTTTCAAAAATTATGGCTTTATAAAATATACAATGTAGTCGTAACCTTAGATTTTGAAAATTTTGTAACTTGGTACCCTTACGCGAAAAACAATTACTGTGGTAAGAGAACAAATGTGAAGATGGTAAAAAAGAGAGATCCATTTGAAGGAAAAATACCACGAAAATTGGAAAATTGCGACTTCAATTTTATAACCCCATTATCCCCGTTTAAAATTTACTTCGATCCAGTGACAAAGAAAGGGATAATTTCCAGCTTTATAGACACCATAGGCGACAAAATAGGACTAAAAATAAACTACGTAATGTATCATGACATAGAAAAAGATTTTGAAAAAACCGGCAACTACAACATGACGATATACGATCTAGAAAACTATAACGTCGAATCAGCAATATACGGAGCGTTCAACGACATAAGACTACCCGGGTACCAGTGTGAATACACCAGAACAGTATACCAAGTTAACCTTTATCTACTTTGCCCACCGAGAAAAGTAATAGAACCAAATTTATTACTTTTATTCCCGTCGAAAGTCTACGAATATTATATAACTTCTTTTACATTAATTATAATAACCTTGAAATTAATTTGGAAGTTTAATTTAGAAGACGCAATATTGAACACAATCAAACTAATGATTTTAGGACAAATATTCACATCTAACAAAAAGAAATTTCTGCTAATAATAATGCTTTGGTACGCGTTCCATATGGCCGTATTCTACCAAACTAAACTCAGTAGTTTACTGACATTTCCAACTAAAGAACCAAAAATTAAAAACATCGAACAATTCTTAGATACTGATTATAAATTTTATCTTCTTCCTGCTATGGAACTGATGCTACAAGCCAGAGGACAGATGACTGTGGATTTACTGAGAAAAAAGAAGATTCCGATTGAAAGAAGCTCGCAGGGTATTGAATTATTTTTAGAATCACCCAAGCATGCTACGTTTATGATTAGTCAGCTCATACCTTTGGTTAAAGATGTAGAGGATATGGAGATTGTTTATGAAGATCCGGTATGTTAATAGGGGTAACAACTATCAGTAATTAGCAATACGGCAATACGCCAATAATTAGACAAAATCGGTAAATAATGTGGATTGTTTTAAATCGGTAAATAATGTGGATTGTTTTCTATTCTGTCAGTTGTTGGTGTGTTGACAGTTTATACTAAAAAAGTAAAATCTTTGTCAAACACTCTTTCCTTGTCGACATAACAATGGAATATTTAACTGAGACTCACCGAATTGAGATTTTAATGATGATCGGGTACGGGCATAACTGCAGAAGTCAAGTTGAAGTGGCAAACTTATTTAATCACAGGTATCCCGGATTGCCTAGTATTTCACAAAGTACTGTGTCTAAAATTCATGCACAATTCAGAGAACTTGGACATGTCAAACCATTGAAAAGAAAACCACACTTCGTTGAAGATGAGGTGAAAGTGGATATTTTGTTAAGTGTCGAAGAGAATCCAACTTCAAGTACACGTCAAATTGCCCGTGAAAATAATGTTAGTCATACAACTGTTCTAAGATGTCTTGATAAAGAAAAACTTCATCCCTACAAATTAACTTTTGTACAGGAGTTAACAGAAGACGATCCAGATCGTAGAATGGATTTCTGCGAAAGATTGATGAATAAGCTGAACAGAAATGAGATAGCTCTTGTTACCATTGTTTTTTCTGACGAATCAACATTCACATTGGATGGAGAGGTAAACCGACAAAACTGTAGATATTGGTCAGCAGTGAATCCTAATTGGATGCGTGAGACACATACTCAGTACTCTCAAAAGGTGAACGTTTGGGCCGGTATCATAGGCGACCATATTATTGGTCCTATATTTATAGATGAAAATTTGACAGCTGAAAAATATTTAAATATGCTTAGAAATGAAGTTATTTCTGCGTTGGCAAACTTTTATCCCAACGCAATAGATCCTAGCTTACCGAATGAAAATATTTGGTTCCAGCAAGACGGGGCAACACCCAATTTTTTTTTTTTTTTCTAATTTGGGAAATCGATAGACTGGTGAACTTTTTTTCATATTAATCTACATACATCAAGGTATTGCTAATTACTTGTACTTTTGGTCTAAAATGACCCATATCGACTGGCCTATAAAGTCTGCTCATACTTAAAATTTGAAGTGAATTAGCCACAAGAAATCTTTTTTCCAAGTCTTTTGTTTTTTAGTTGGTGAAGATTAATGTTAATTTTTTATTGAAGAAAAACCACCCTCTATTATACAGGATGAATTATTGGATATTGGCGATTCAAGAAGCCGGATTGTATGGAAAATGGATGCTGCAACATTCTTTGTATATCGAAAAATACGAAGCTAATTATGAATTAAAACCCAATACGTCCTTCCAGAAATTATCGTTGAAAAATCTATACAGTGTGTTTCTATTTCTCGTAGTAGGACTGCTGGTTTCTGTAGTGGTATTTTTAATAGAAATTAATATCGGAAAAATAAAGAAGAGGTTTTCACAGTTTGTCGAATATGTTTGGAAATGAATTTTAAAAAATTTCGAGCAAATATGCTTCATTAGAATACAGACCAGTGCCGAAGCCTTCAAAAATGGTAAAAAATGAAAAAAAATAATAGTAGGATAAAAACCATTAGAAAAGGGGAGGAATATGATATAATTGAAGAAAAAAATAAATTACGGGCGATCTGAGTTTGGGAAGTGGTAAGGGGTGGCTTTTTAAGGGTAAAAAATGGTTTATCTCGATTTCCGGCAAAACTACCAGACCTACGGAAAAAAGTTAAATGGAAAAGTTGTGAGTAATAAAAAGCTCTACAACTTTTGTATCAACAATTTTTACACATAACCTTAAAATTTATGTGAAAAATTCAAATAACCAAGTTTTTGGTTTTTTACTTTTATCCTTTTCAAAAAAAGTATTTTTTCCACGAAATTTCGTGAAAACTTACCTTATTATGTCCCAAATAAACTGTAATTTATTTGATATGAAACACCCTATTTTGACTTAATATCAAAAAAGCACCCTAATTTTCAATCGGAAATTCTCGCGTTCGTTGAAATCTCTACTTTCTGATAGTCTGAAAAAAAATAGACATCTCCATGGTAAATGTTCCCAGAAAATGCAAAAAATGAAGAAACCTCAAATTCGAAGTTTTTTTAACTTATACTTCAATTATAAAAAAATAACACTGAATCAATCAAAGTTACAAAAAAATCAGTCGGAAAAATTAAATAATCCTTCATTTTTGCAAACCTCTAACCCACAGAAGGAGCAGCAGAACAGCATTGTTACAGTACCTATTATCAGCTTCAAATTTGTTTGGCAACGAATTGACAGCAACAGATTGAAGTGAAAGATTCAGATGACATGAAGGTAATTCGAATTTAATAAATAAACTTTTTAACTCGAAAAAATTGCAGCAATCACATGAAATTGTACATAGTGATTAAAAAAAACTCCGAGTTTGAGTTTTTTACATTTTTTGCATTTTCTGAGAACATTTACCATGGAGATGTCTATTTTTTTTCAGACTATCAGAAAGTCGAGATTTCAACGAACAAAAGCCCACCGACTTTTTGAAAAAAGCTGATATACTGACGCGAGAATTTTCGATTGAAAATTAGGGTGCTTTTTTGATATTAATAGGGTGAAAAAAAAAGTATTTCAAATCAAATAAATAACAGTGTATTTGGGACATAATAGAGTAAGCTTTCACGAAATTTCGTTAAAAAAATACTTTTTTCTACTACCGTGTGTAAAGTACGTACTTTAGACACATTTTCGAGTGCGTAAAACTTTATTTTACGCACTAGTGCGTAAAGAGTTTTACTTTACGCACTAGTGCGTAAAGAAAAAATTCCAATATGTATGTAGTTATAGATATCTAGTCTTATAAAAATATAGGTATAATAAACAGATATTAAATCTAAGTTTTTTTCATAAATTGGAGATAGAAACCAATAGAATTCGGTAAAGTAACCTAATAATTATTGTTAAATAATTATTGAGTACTGGAAATAATACGGTAAATAGGTATAAGTTGGCGGTGAGTGACTGACATTTCTTTGTGAATTGAATCTGACATTTAAAATTTAAATTGAGATCTTCCGACTATACCTAGAGTAAGCAATTGTATTTTATATTTAGGAATTGAATATTTTTATAAAACTATGATGTTATTTTAGATTATTATAAAAAGACTCTTCTAAAGAAAAATTTAAATTACTTTACGCACTAGTGCGTAAAGTATGTTTCTTTACGCACTAGTGCGTAAAGAAAATTACTATTAAACTTTTGTATTTCAATTAAATATTCGCTAGTAGAAAAAATATTGTATGCAATTCGTGTGTAAAGACCTTTTTTTCGACTCATGTGATTGTCGCATTCGCCTTCGGCTCATGCGACAATATTCACATTCGTCAAAAAAAAGGCTACTTTACACACTAGTTACATAAATAACTATTTTTGAAAGAGATAAAAATAAAAAACCCAAAACTTGGTTATTTGAATTTTTCACATATATTTTGAGGTTATGTGTAAAAATTGTAGATACAAAAGTTGTAGAGATTACTCACAACTTTGCCGTTTAACTTTTTTCCGTAGGACTTGTAGTTTTGCCGCAAATCGAGATAAACCATTTTTCACCCTTAAAAATTCACCCCCTCCCACTTCTCGAACTCGGATCACCCGTAATTTATTTTTTTCTTCAATTTCATCATATTCCCCTCCTTTTCTAATGGGTTTTATCCTACTATTATTTTTTTTTGTTTCAAAAACGATCGACCCTGGTCTAATACGTTAAAATGAATATTAAATGTAACGCACTGTATACAATTTGTGTAATGATGCTTTAATGTAAAAAACCTGCTTGAGCAGTTATAAAAACTTTCACCAGTCAACAAAAAACGTTTCATTTCATCTCCTACCTTCGCGAGAAACTGGAATTTTTATAATATATCGAGAAAGCATAGATAAAATTCTTACAACTTATGTTTGATCCATGCACTATGTAAAGTTTCATTATTGGTTGCATTTTAGTTGATTATTTATAAAAAAACTTTCTCTTCGCGCAAGATGTTACGAGGGGTTCACAAAAAATCGTGCTAAATAGGCAGGGTGTCCTCCAGCAGCAGAATAATCATCAGAGAGTTTTGCGACACCTTGAACATGTATACAGGGACGTATATAAGGGGAGGTTTTGGGGGTTCAAACCCTCCCCATAGAAAATACAATAAAGGTACAATAATTTTTTATTAGCATACTGCCGCAATATGAGTATTCATCGGGATGTGGCAATAGAAATAGATTCCTCAACAATTGTGAATAATTTAGCTGAAGAGGTTAAATTACTTTTGTGAGATTGATTTTCTGTTTCAATAAAAGCTTCAATTTTCAATCATCTATCACTTTTTAAAATAGGTGCTCCCAAATTAATATACAGTTAACATCTCGGCTGGTATGGGAATGCGGTGAAGAACTTAGAAGACTGGCGACTCAGATCAGTGTTAAACTGGATGGGTCCCAGGTCACAAAGGAATCGCTGGCAATTAAAAAGCTGATAAACTGGGAAGGGCAGGATCGTCTACACTGATGAACTTACCCGAACCAGCTGTGGATATTCCCAGATGCTCCACTAGGTCAAGGTTCAAAGGGTGGGTAAAAGAACAATCCATAAAACTCTGGAAGAATACGCCCAGGCAAACACATGGGAAGAAATGTATGAAAGAATCATCAGAAAAAGTAGCAAGAGAACGCAGGAACAAACTACGCACCATAACGGGGCTTCTTACGGGGCACTTTCCCACAAAGGAGCACCTGAACAAAATAGGGCTGTATAACGGAGACCTCACACCTCACGCAGGAGATGCGAAAAGGACCTTGAAACAGCTCTGCACATATTATGCACCTGTGAGACGCTGGACCACAGGGGGCAAAAACTAAATGGAAGACGTCCCCAAATGACTCCAGAAGACTTCTACAACCAACCAGTAAAGAACCTGTATGAGCTAATACAGGGAACGGATTGGCTGAATAGGCTGTAAGAATGTTAGGAGAATCCACAATAAGCCCAAGAGGCTGAGGTGGTGCCGGAGAAGGGACGGCTCCAAAAAAATATATATACATGGTTATAACCATTTCAGCAGAAGGGGGCAAAACGAAAAGCGATGTTTAAAAATACTTTTAGATGTAGCCAAATCAAACAAATAATAAAAAAAACATTGATTTATCCAGTGGCGTTGGTTTTGTCAGTGACCTTCGTATTTTCAGTTTTACTTGGTAAAATAGGTACCGTACGCCATTTGTACGTTTATGACATGTTTCCTCGCCTCTTACCGATGCCCCGTAGCTTCAGATAAACTTGCCAAACTATACTATAACAAAACAGATATTTTTACTATAATGGATTTTAGATTTGTCCGAAAGCAAGTTCAACCTCATAGTGTTGACTGCATCTAAAATATCGTCAAGAATATCAAAATTTGGCATGATTTTAATGATGACTTTCCGAAATGCCAAAATGAAATGTTAATCCAAAAATCTAGTAATGCTAAGATTATCGAAAAATGTAGATATGTACAAAAATATTCGTAATTTAGTATTTCCATTTTCCACCATTAATTTTAAGAAAAAGATAAACTTTTTCAACTACCCAGGTATAATTATCATGTACTTTTGATGCAATAAAGAGAGGCAAACGCGTTGATCAGTTGAAAGTGGTGTGCAAATGAAAGACACAGCATCCAAGCTGTGTTGAATTTCACTAAATATGTCGCCTACATCTACATACATCGAAGATGCCAAAAATAATAATAATATCAGTGATAGTGGCGAAAATTTTCCTTATAAAATAAACGAAATCGAAGAAAATCTTAACAGAGAAGTTTTAAAAAAGTTTACAGGTATTTAAAAAGCTTCAAATTATAGATATTATGAAAATAAGAGTGGCATATTTTTATATTATTTAGGTGAAAAAACAACGTTTTTAAAAGTAGGACCTAAAAATTACTTTTTTCCAAGCGGATATAAAAAGGAAGCTAAAAATTATTATGGATTCAATCTTAGAAAAAGTGATGTGTTTATAGTAACATTTCCAAGATCAGGTTAGTGAAATTTTGTCTTTTTCTACGACCACTATCGAAAGTCGTCTTTTGTGCCTTGAAAAGCGACTGCAAAGTTGATGTTTTCCGCGAGCTGTCATACTAAAAAAAAGGGAGTTTGAGTTTTCATGATGCTCTAAGTCCAAAAGTTTTAACTCTGGACAAAAATGTGAAAAAACCTTTTTTTGTGTGAAATAAAATTATCTTTTTTTTTATTGGAACGAAGTTCCTTATCGCGCGTTGTGAAAGGGGGCTAGACGGATAAAATTCTTACCAAAAGTTGTCACGACACTTTTTGATATAGGAGACTATTGTAAGCTGTGCGGCGTCGCATGTTTCTCTGTCTGTATCTTTCTCTCTTATAGAAAGCAAGCCAGATATTTTCATTTCTATTTCGTATTGAACAGTGTGGTGTCGCGACGATTATTTTTGTTGAGTGTATCCAGCAAAATCAACAACAAAATATAATACTACCATTGATGCAGTTTTTTCAAGACATTTAAATAAAATAGAATCCCAAACATATGTTTCCTACTTCAGTTACCACAAGCCAATTATTACGAAAATTGAGCCTACTGATTAAGTTTATATAACATTACCTATATTTGTTAATAATAAAAAAAATATTATTATAACTAACTATTTGGCGCACTCCTAATTTTATTTATAGATAAAAGAGAGCTGGTAGTTATTTCATATAAACTGTAGAAAAATAAAATATTTTAGTTGATTCTCTAATATGTTAAAGCATCCAACAGTATTTTCCGTAATAATTTAATGGGAAATCTAAAAAATATCTGACATTAACGTAATAAGTGTTGCCTACGTACATAAGTACACGAAACTGATAATTACAAACAATGGCAATTAATTTTATTTTGGAGTGATCGTAGAAAAAATCTTGTGTGTATTTCAAGCAGAAAGTCTTGACTGCCACAGTAGGTACTACTTTCTGCTCTCGATACACAAATAGCTATTTCTTGGATACATTCTTTTTCGTTTTTAGGTACCACTTGGACACAAGAAATGGTTTGGCTTCTAGCGAACAATCTAGATTTTAAAAAAGCTTCTCAAATTCCTCTGAAGGAGCGTTGTCCATTTTTAGAGTAACTAATATTCGACATCGTCTATCAAATAACTAATTCTTATAAATTATGTTTTAGATTCAGTTCTCTTGTACACAAAGATATAAAAACACATTTATTGAAAATAAACGAAAATAACCCAGCGAAATGTGAAATTATCGAAAAATTAAGTTCTCCTCGTTGGAAATATTTACAAGAAATGTCTGGAAGAAGATTTATCAAAACTCATCTACCGCTAAGTTTACTACCGCCTGATTTGTTAGAAGTTGGGTGTAAGGTAAATTTGTTTACATATTTGTTGAAAGTTGTTCGTAAAAAAGATTTATTTTCAGGTAGTTTATGTAGCTAGAAATCCGAAAGATGTCGCTGTATCTTTATACCATCTTTGTAAAGCTCACATAACGCAAGGATATGTCGGTGATTTTGCTGGGTTTTGGGAATTGTTTCAAAAAGGACATGGTACGGTAATAGTTATTTAACCAACAAGTGTATTAATGAGGGCCATTAACAATCGAGATTCATTTTTTGAAGACATGATTGTATGTTTGGTTGCCTACACCACAGAGATGTGCGTTGGGTTGCCTACAGAAAATCGTTGAATAATATAGGTAAATCATGCATTAATGGGGGTCATTAATGTATGATTTTGTCTAATTTTGAGAACGTTAATACACGGTCGACGGAAATAATTATTAAAAATTAATTTATAATATTTAATAAAAATTATTTCAGTGAATTGTTCTCCTTATTGGGAACATGTTAAAGAAGGCTGGAATTTCAGGAACGAAGACAATCTTTTGTTTATGTTTTATGAAGATTTAAACAAGGTAAAAAGTATAATTATTTATTTATTTATAATTACTTCATATAAATTAAATCAGTTTATTGTTTTTACTAATCAGTCATATATTTATATGTAGTAATTAACAGCCTTTAATCAAATATATTAGTTACCAAATTAAAATCTAACACAAAAAACAAAATCACTAATGAGTAACCAAATATGGAATAGGTATCCATATATGGAATATATAAGCATAAATAAAAATAACAATAACAAAAATGGACATTAATATCTTCGAGATCAATTAAATAAATATATTATATTGTGATAAATGAAAGAAGTTACATAATTACTTGCAATAGTCACAGATCCAAGTATCAAACTCTGGACCAGCACAATCATAATGTGCCCAGAGCCCACACATCAAGCATTTAATTTAATATTCCATAATTAGACACCGACGTCTGTCCATATTTGGATTTTTATACTAGTTCAAACTCTTCTAAATATTTTTTAAAGTCACAATATTTTAATGACAAAATATCACAAAATGATGAAATAAACATAATACCGATATACTCAATAGTATAACACTTACGTAAACAAACATAACAGATGGTTATACTCGTTTATTACTTACCTTCAAAATTTTCTGCACTACAACAAAACAAAACACGCCTGCCACACGTGAAGCATTCGCGCAACTGATTCGATGGCGTGGGTGCGATAGTTAGTAGACCGAATGAAACAGAAGATGGTCGAGTGTTGCGTTTCATACTTAGTCTTAGAGAAATGAAGGTATTCCATACTATTCCATATTTGGTAACTATCCCCTATTATCATTTTAAGCATAGTTTTTTTTACAGAATTTACGAACATCTATAGAAAAGTTATCCAGTTTTTTGGGGGAAACTTATACAGACGAAGAATTTACTATTTTAGAAAACCATCTGTCAATAGATAATTTCAAAAATAATAAATCCGTCAATAATGACGACTTTAAAGAGTTGGGATTTTTACTTGAGAACCAAGAAAGTTTTATAAGAAAAGGGAAAAACGGAGGATGGAAAAATTATTTTGATGACGAACTAAATACCGAAGCCGAAAAATGGATAGAAGAAAATTTGAAAGCTTTGAATTTGGAATTTCCACAACAAACATTTTAAATTTTGTTTTTTTATATGTCAATTTAAATATCCATCCTGTATATAAGATTTTTATTATTAAAATCCAAAATAAAATTCCATAAATTGATTTTTGTTTGTAAAATTTTGGAAAATTCGCTTTTCAAAATTTAAAATAATCATAACTCGAATAATATATGACAGATAGAACCTTCTAGTCTTCGGCAATCGATTCAGCGAGAAATTTTACATATAACAGTATATTTTGAGTCCATAATTCGAAGCAATAAGGAAGTTAACAGGTAGCAGTTCACATGAAATATTTCCATACCTACCCGTGCTTCAAAATTTTCGACAAAAAAAATGTTTTCAACATAAATATGCTCAAAATTCGTCTAGATGGGTTTTATGGAGCAAAGAATTGACTGCCACAGTCTGTTTTTGTATGAAATCAGTTTTCTCCAGGGCCGGATTTAGAGGTCCAGAGGCCTCGGGGCAACAAAGGAGCGGAGGCCCCCTCGCCGCCCCAAATTATTTTCCAAATAAAGTAAACTATTTTTTTTCAGTCGAGTTTTTCAATAAACAATTTATTGTGAACCCAAGTAGATTCCCTTAGTATTGAACACACACATATAAATATGAAAAAATTACCAATTAGTCAATAATAATTGATTTATTTAAGAATTGAAGAACACCGATTTACCGATTGTTCATATACTGCAATTAATTCATATTATGTACAGTGTGGAAGCCACTCATGGAATAAAATTCTTTATGTCATTATTTTAGAAAATTATAAAAAATGCCGAGACACGTGAACTTTTGAATTGAGTTGTGCGTTATGTAAACATAAATTTAAATGTACAGGGTGATTCACGCAAGTATGCCATAGTCAGTGTTGTTTTTTTTTAATGAAACACCCTGTATATTTGCTTATTTTTGAAATCTTCTTAATGAATCGATTCCAACAAACTAAATAAGGTATGGTCAATTATGAATTTTACAGGGTGAAATTTTTAATTGTCGAGACACGGAATCGAATACCCAACCTCCGAGGTTGCGGGCAAGTACCACCCCACTCAGCCATTAAGCGATTGGGGTACTCCCTCAAGATGAGTAGTGACTTGGAAGTGCTTATCAGGGCTATTTGAGATTTTGATATTCCACTGATTGCCTGATTGGAGTGAACAAATATAGATCAATGATTTCTGTTATTTAAGATTAATATAATCAAATTATCATGTATGTACATAGTACTGTAGGCTGTAGGTAAAGGTAAAAGGGCAAAAAAAAATATCAAAGGAAAAGATGCTTACTAGTTGGAGTTTGGAAGAGTTTTTTCCCCGAAGTCTCTATTGTGGGGGCCCTGCGTTTGTGGAGGCCCCGGGGCGTTCGCCCCGGTTGCCCTCCCCTAAATCCGGCCCTGGTTTTCTCCTCCAAATGGAGTCATGGAATTTTCGAAAATCCACTTTTCAAAACAAAAGATGCTCATAACTCGGCTAATTCAAAAAATAGAACGTTCTAGTTTTCGACAATCGATTCAGCTAGAAATTTTACATATACCAGTGTATTTTGAGTCCATAATTCCAAGCAAGTAAGAAGTGAGCAGAAACCAGTTTATATTACTTAAATATTTAATACCTGCCCCTAACTCTACCCTGAAACGAGCGATTTTATTTATTTAATAAGAAAATTTTAATAAAAACAATTTCATTCGAAAATAAAAGGATATTAAAAAGTTCTTTTTCCAAGGAGCCGTCCCTTCGCCGGTACCACCTCAGCCTCCTGGGCTTATTGTGGATACTCCTAGTGTTCTGACTACAACCTATTCAGCCAATCCGTTCCTTGTATTAGCTCATACAGGTTCTTTGCTGGTTGGTTGTATAAGTCTTCTGGAGTCATTTGGGTTCTGCCATACAGTTTCTGCCTTCTGTGGTCCAGCGACTCACAGTTGCATAGTATATGCAGAGCTGTTTCGGTATCCTTTTTGCATCTTCCGCATGTAAGGTCTCCGTTATACAGCCCTATTTTGTTTAGGTGCTCCTTTGTGGGAAAGTGTCCCGTAAGTAGCCCCGTTATGGTGCGTAGTTTGTTCCTGCTCATTGAGAGCAGTTCTTTCGCTACTTTTTCTGATGGTTCTTTTATGAATTTCTTCCCATGTATTTGCCTAGTCGTATTCTTCCAGTGTTTATTGTGTTGTTCTTTTAACCACCCTTTTAACCATGACCTCGTTAAGCATCTGGGGATGCCCACAGCAGGTTCGGGTCCGTTCATCAGAGTTGACGATCCTACTCTTGCGAGTTTGTCAGCTTTTTCATTGCCTGCAATTCCTTTATGACCCTACACTGTTCCGAGTCGCCAGTCTTCTAAGTTCTTCACCGCATTCCCATACTAGCCGAGATGTCACCCTACAGTTCTGAAGTGCTTCAAGGGCGGCTTGACTGTCACTGTAGATCCTGATCTGCCTGTTGTTGTAGGCTCTCATATTATTAGCCCTTACACATGCAAGTATTGTATAGACATCTGCTTGAAATACAGAAGCGTATTTTCCTAGCGAGACGATTCCTTCATATTTGCTCGTCTTGCTGTATATGCCCGCTCCGGTGCCGAGTTCCTTTTTTGATCCGTCTGTATACCAGATCAGTTCATTCGCTCTACTAAGTGGTGGTGCGTTCTCTTCCTCAAGCTCCTTTCGATCTTTGATTACAATCTCGTTCTCGTTCTTGCGAAAGATATATTTGGTGGTCATATGGTCTGTTGGCATTTTGAAAATGTCATCATCCACATGCCTTATCTCTGTGTGTCCTCTCCCATGTGCCATGTCATGGTCTGATGCTTTTTCCAGTCGGGTTAGTGCTGCCCTTGCTTCGTACATTATGGCACAATGTAGCGGAGGAAGGTCTAGCATTGCCTCCAGCGCCGCTGTAGGAGTAGTCCTCATTTTCCCTGTAATGCCAATGCATGCAAGTCTTTGGACCTTGCTTAGTTTTAGCATAGCTTTGGCCACCATACCAGAGATGCATATGTGATCCTGGGAATGACACCATTTTGTACAGCCAGTGTACCATGCTGGGTCTAAGTCCCCATTTAGTGCCGTAAGTGCGTCTGGCAACCATGAAGGTCACCTCTGATTTCTTGATCACGTGCTGGAGGTGTCGGTTCCAAGTTAAGCCTGGGTCTAGGATAACCCCAAAATATTTTACTTCATCCGACAATCGTATTGGTTCACCTTGAAGCGTCAGAGGGCTAAGTCCTTCCCCTTTTCTTCTTCTGGTGAACGCAATTATCTGTGTTTTCGAAATACCAAGGAGAAGTTACAAATTTGCAAAAAAAATATTCAAATGGAGTTTAGGAAATAATATTTATTTTTATTTAAAAAAAATAAATTGTTTATTACTTTTATATACAAAATTAACATTTAAAACAAAATATAAAAGGCAGTAATGATTATATCACAAATATTTTTCTACCAAAAATACACATAAACGTACAAAATTCATTTTATTCGGGAAAAATAATATCAGAAGATCGTAAATTGTGCTCAATCCATTTATCCGCATCTCTAGTTAATTCCTCGTCGAAATACTCCTCCCAACCCCCAATCACACCTTTTCTTATAAAACTTTCTTCGCCGTTCAAAAGCAAACCCACATTTTGATGATCTTCATTATTGACGGATTTATTTTTTTTGAAATTATCAATTCTAAGATGACTTTCCAATACACTCAGTTGTTCTTCGGTGTAATTTTTATCCAAAAAAGATGCTAATTTTCTAAAAGTTTCTATGGGATTCTATAAATAAATAAATATATTATTAAGAAATTTAAATATCAAAATATTTTAAGCACCTTTTTCATATCTTCATAGAAACAAAAAAATACATTCTTCTCATGTCGTCTATTCCAACCTTCCTGGATGTGCTCCCAATAAGGACCCCACGCAACTGAAATTTCAAATTGAAGTGAGACGTCAAAAAAAGGAGTGAAAATACACCCCTCTCTCTTCACTAAATGACACATTCTTCAATACGACAAATTGACAACAACAATGATCATTTGAACCACAAAATACACCATCCCAAGAAGAAACGAAGCTTGTGCTATTTTACAACTTATTTTCTGAGTGCGCATGTCTGACAGTTAAGCCCGTTATCTGTCAAGGACATGTGTTTCTTGTTTGGCTGGTGTATTCTGTGATTTTCTGAACTGTCAATGACATAAAATTGCACAAACCTACTGTCTATATATTTGAACCCCTGTACTATGGCCGAATACCCTCCGAGATACTGCGGACCTTGTCCACATCTCGCTCAATTTGTACCAAAAGAAGAAGATAAGAGTTACCTACAACAAAACACCACACCAGAGCCCGACGTCCGGTTCAAAGATGTCCGGGCAGGAGTTCAACCAAGCTTAGGAGTAGACTCGTCGGATCTTAGACCAGATTTGAACGTCCCTCCAATAAAAGAAGTAAAATTTTCTGAAGACGGAGGATACAAAGGAGGCATTCCCCCATGTACAAATACACAAAATGAGTGTGGTGGGATTGAAAAGGAGAATTTGAAGAGTATTTTGAAAAAAGATAATGGTCCTAAATGCGCTGAAGAAATGTATGCCAAAAATCAGGAACAATCTGGTATTGCTCCGGTCCACAAGCGACCAAAACAGCCGGAGCAACAGTCAAACACACCATGTTATTTACCCCAACCCCATGATTCTCTACCACATCCCTTAGAGGAAGCTATGGAACCTGTTGGTCCGTGGGCAACTGGAAGAATTGATTGGGGTCCACTTGCTGGTTTAACAGGTGTGTTAAAGTATTTAATTTTTAATTTTTGGAACTTTAGTTCTTCACGTTAGGTTATGTTTGAGCGACCAGGGGTCGCGTCGCAAAAGATCTCACCGTTGCGTTACGTTGCTTTGTTATGTGCCTTGCTTGCGTGCGTGTGCTTTCTCCTGAGTTTCTCTCTCGTTTTCGAAGCAGCGATTCATATGCTTCGGCCGGGAATCGAACCTGGGCCGCCCACGTGGAAGGCGAGCATTCTACCACTGAACCACCGATGCTATATTAAAATTCTATGCAAAGCTGGTATTCGCAGTGCTGGTTTACTATTATTTCCATAATTTTTTTTGCGCGATTGATCTTTTTTGTTTATTTACAGCATCGGTTGTCAGGACGGTAGGTTGTGTTTACTGGTTTCTAAGTTTAACACGTCGGTAAGTGATTTACTTACCGTTCAGACGTCGAAAAGTAATAAATAGTATAAAAACAATTTCAACAAAATGCAAAATATATTTTAAACTGATCGAGAAGTATAAAGGTCACTTTTGACATTTCGTTCATTTCGAAGAAATTTAAATTATTTTATTCGGAATTTATTTCAATACGATCGCGCAAAAAATGGTGCAAGCATGTCGAACGTTAAGGGTAATTACAACGTTTGCATGTAGATTCCTCTCGTAAAATTGGACAAAATGATATGAGGATTAAGGGGTCTAGCACATTTATTTTTCGAAATACAGGGTGTTGAAATTTTGAAAACTTGAATGTTTTAATTCGCTAACTTTAAAATGGATGCAAATTATTTATCTATAACGTCAAATGTATTACATAACTTTTGCGTAAAAGGAACTAAAGTTCCTACCGTGTGACCCGCGAAACGTTCTACCTTTTTTATTTATAAAATTGTTTTTTTCAAGGTATTAGACCAGTAGTAGATAAATATTCAATAGCTAGATACAGTGAAGGAGACTGGAGATTACATAATAAAGATGTACTAGATATGGTAACTAGAGAACAACATAGAGCCAACCTCATAGACTGGAATGGAAAGCAATGTCTAGCGGAGTCCTTCACAGACGTCGATAAGAACCAATCAGATAACACCAAGAGATTAAATCAACGTGAACTAGAGATCCACCGCTGGAAATGCGAACTAGAAAGAGCCATAGCAGCTGCTTCTGAAGAAATAACCTTCATGGAAGAACAAAGACATCGTTTAAAGGAAGCCAGCAAAGTTCTAACCCTCCCAGAATCGATTTCTGGTGAAAGCTTGGAAAGAAGAACCGGTAGAATGGACGCGGAGCTCGTAAGAGACGAAGTAGAAGAAGAAGTTATCAAAGAAGTTGCTCTATGTGCGGAAATCCGAGAAATATTTTCCAGAACACTCAAAGACGTCGAAAAACAACTTTTAGAAGACAAAACCGCCAAGCAGCGCTTGGAATACGATTGGAGCGATAAGAAAGTAGCGCACGAAATAGATTCAATAAACATGGCGTTGAATAACAGATCCACCGTTCTAATGTTCAAACCCGGAGCAGTCAGATTCCCCGACGAACAATCCACGCCGGATTTTTGGGAGCATTTCACCAGAGAAACTCTTTTAGAAGGAGAAGCCACCAGACAAAGATCTGTTACTCTTAGAGGAACGTTGGATGCTGTTTTAATCAACGCCGCTAAGGATTTACGAGCGCAAGCTGATAAAGTGGAAGCTGCTTTAGCTAAACGAGTAGCTTGTGCTCAAGAAGTAACTAAGAGATTGGAAGACGAATTGAAAGGTGTATTGAAAAGTCTAGCCGACGTTGAAGGTTTAAAAGACGCTTTAAGAGAATCGATTAGGAGATTGGATACGCCGATGAAGAAAGCGCAGACTCGTTTGGACAATCGATTGATTCGACCGAGAGTGGAAAATTGTCGAGACAACGTTCATTTTCGATTGGTGGAAGAAGTTAAATCCATCGGTGAGTCTGTGGCTGCGTTACAAGCTCAAATGGCCCAAGCGGAAGATTCACAAGCTAGATTAATGAAATCTAGGAGCGATTTGGAAAGGGAAATTATGTTGAAGATGAAAACTTTGGAAATTGATAATCAAAGAACGAGAAGGATCCGATCTTATTATCCGTCAGCTACTGCTTTAACCGGACAATGATTGTTTGGCTTACCTAAACCGTTTTTAAAATATCTCCAGAAGTTTTTGAAATCTCCAACGTAACCTTGTGTTACGTAAGTTCGGTTCAAGTGGTAGTAGGAGACAGCGACATCTTTAGGGTGTCTGGCTACGTATATAATCTAAAATTATCGTATATTATTTTTAAAAAAATTTTTTTTATAAATAAATACCTTGGATCCAACTTTAAGTAAATTTGGAGGTAATAAACTAAACGGTAAATGAGTTTTAATAAACCTTGTCTCTTCCATGTTATCCAGATCTTTCCAAGACGGATTATCAAGCGTTTTAATCAGTTCAAATTTGGCTGGATCGAATCGATTTGCTTTTAAAAGTTTTGCTTTGATTTCTTTATGTACAAAGCAACTAAATCTGGAAGAAAAATAGTTTTAATAAGATTTATATAAGAATA
This sequence comes from Galerucella calmariensis, assembly GCA_910591675.1. Lineage (NCBI taxonomy): Eukaryota > Metazoa > Arthropoda > Insecta > Coleoptera > Chrysomelidae > Galerucella > Galerucella calmariensis. The sequence continues at coordinate 252,425 of CAJUYG010000050.1, read as the reverse complement.
GAACATGAATACTTACTCTAAAAATGGAAATCTCTGCTTTAGTAGTACGTTATTTGCTGTTTCATAATCCAAATCGTTCGCCAAAAGCCAAACAAGCTCTTGAGTCCAGGTTGTACCTAAATAATAGTGATGAATGATATATTACGAACTGTGATCAGATAATACAAAAAAATAACCTCCCATCTCTATTATGTGATTGTGTGATGAGCGATGTAGAAATAATGCACTTAATCACACAAAAAATAACTCTACTATCAAATTTGACACAAGGGAAAAAAGTTAGAATGAGAAGGTCTCTCATTTTGTTGAATTGTATAGTATGAAACCCTTTAAACACAACGGCAAAAACAAAACAGCCAAGCCGTCACCGTTATTGTGCTTGGTTGCCAAGGATATGGTTTGTGAAAAAAGTATATATTTATGGTATGATTTTTATACATTATAATCTTTTAAATTGTATAATTCTTTTAATGTTAATAAAATAATGTGTGCAAGAGTGCCAGCAAGATTTAGCTAACGCCTCGGCGGAAAACAATATTATCCTGAGGTGGGTTAAAGGGCACGGCGGGAGTAAATTGCCGATTCTTTAGCAGGGGAAGCGGCTGGACAAAAATTTCATAACCCAGTGACACCTAACGACTTCGACAATTGCGGAACTAGCCAAACGTTACACCCATGCTCAATTCCTCAAGAGACGGGATGGAATCAAAGGATGCAGTCTTGCGAGGATCTCCCTGGGAAGCTGGCGTCGAAGAAATATTTGGGATGACCAGGAAAAACCTACGTTTAACAGTGTCAACTAAGAAAACACCTCCATACTATGGAGCTAGTGGACACACCTCTATACAGGATGTGTGAACAGGAAGATGAAACTGTCTTATGCGAGTGTCCGGAGTTATCGTCATTAAAAGAGTGTGTGTTCGGTGAGTCATTGCCTACACCTGCCGATATAAAGGAGATGTCTCCTAGTGACCTGTTCACCTTCCTGGGAAAAACAATGACCTAAGTGCTGTGAGCCTACCCTCACCCTCCCTACTCTACAGATACCCTTTTAACACCATTGGTTTACTGATTATTTATAAAACAAGGTCATGGTTCTAATTATTGTGATATCTATGGTGAAACCATAAATTGTTACACTTAAACTTTCACTTACCTGACCTAGGAAAGGTGACTATAAAAACATCAGTTGGCCTTGCAATGAAATTGTATAAATTCGAGGCTTCACGCTCGTAACCACTGGGTAGGAACCATTTTTTCGGACCTATTTGAAGGAATCCAGTTTTTTCTCCTGAATAATGCGAAAGTGAATTTTGTGAAATTCATAATAGGAATTATTTTAATGAAAGTATATACGCGGTGATTACGAATTAAAGCCGAAAATGTATCAATATTTAACATGAAATTTTTATTAATGATGTGTGGTAATCTTTTAGGTTACATAAACATAAAATTTAACTGTCTAATCCAAATTATTCTGAAGATTAAGTTACGTAAAAATGTTTATGTTATTTGAATTATGCAAATAGAAATATTTCCAAATTAAATATAAAAAAAGAAACAAATACATTTCGTTCGAGTAGCCTTCTCATTGACCCGATATGATCCCATTTGATCCGCAAGTTTAAGGAAATGATGAAAATGTGAAAATTTTGTTGAATTTTCGTATGTAAATTAATGAGTTTTGGATGAAGTGTGCTTTTTTGGGGGGGGCGATATTGAAAATAATCATTGCAACATGTATTGTGTAATATATCAAATTGAAGGAAATATTATCAAGATCTTTAAAATATTTTATTTATAATTTTAGAATTAATAGTTACAAAGTTATTCAAGAAAATAAAAATTACTAAAAAGCCTTTTTTGGGCTAAGCTTACAACTAAAATAATAAAAAAATATTGAAAAGTGTTAAATTCTACAAAAAAAAGTTACTCTTCTTTGATTCGTGTAACTCAATCAGTTATCGAGTTATAAGTTCAATAAATTTTAATTTTTTCATAAAAAATTTTATTATTCCTTAAATATGTAAATTTAACAAATTTGTAAACAAAAATAAAAAACTTCAAGGCAAATGCTCAAAATGCCCACCATTTACTTCAATACACTTTATGATCCGCTTTCGTAAAATCAAAATTTAAATTTTGAACACCCCGTATCTCGGAAACTAGCAATATTTGCATAAGGCATGTTGAGCAGAATCATCATATTTTGAGGTCTAGAATCTACAGTTCAGAGATTGGACATTCTTAATGAATCACCCTGTATAACTAAATTATTTAAAAAATATAGTTGTTTTCTGTTAAATTATTTTATTATCTTTAAATAAAAAGCTCAAATTTCATAAAAAAACATATTCTTATTAAAAAATCATTTCCACAATCAAAATATATAAAAATCGACAAAATAAAATAATTACCTTGAAACACTTTTAATAACTCCCTTTCGACATTTTCTTCCACATTTAAAATTTTATAGGGGAACAACTTTATTTCACTCTCATTTTCATTATTATTATTATTATAACTCGACACTGGTGCCATACTTAATAAACTCCTTCAAAATAAACAATCTCATCTGCTACCCAATCGACGAATGTCGGTTTTAAACAATATCACTTTCAATCAAAAATCTCCTGTACCTACCTACCATTATTCGCGAGCGTCTCAAATTTTATTTGAAATGGAAGGAAGACACATTTATTTATACAGAGTGGAAACTACTCATACATTTTCTACGACCACTATCGAAAATAGTTTTTTGTGCCGTGCCTTGAAAAGCAACTGCAAAGTTGATGTTTTCCGCGAGCTGTCATAGTATGACATTATTACGGCTCTTAAGCAGAAAGTAACTTTGGCGCACGCTTAATTTTATTCATAGATAAAAGAGAGCTAGTAGTTATTTTAATATAAACTGTAGAATAAATAAATATTTTAGTTGATTCTCTAATATGTTAAAGCATCCAACAGTATTTTCCGTAATAATTAAATGAGAAATAGGAAAATCTAAAACATATCTGACATTAACGCAATAAGTGTTGCCTGCGTATATAGGTACACGTAACTGCCAAGTACAAACAATGGCAATTAATTTTATTTTGGTGTGATCGTAGAAAAAATATTGTATGTATTTCGAGCAGAAAGTCCTTAGGTAGTCTCGACTGCCAAAGTAGGTACTACTTTCTGCTCTTGATACACAAAAAGCTATTTATTTATAGCCTTAAAAAACGCTGGGACACATCGACTTTAATCGAATTTAATTTTCTTTCTATAATTAATTGGTGTGGCTTCGAGACCTCCGCATTTTAACCTTTAGGGTTTTTGTGTTCGTTTTATTAATAAAAATTTAAAAATACAGGGTGTCCGCCACTGTCCGTACTACTTGATAAGCTGGTGAAATATGAATCTGCATAACTTCTATCTCAGAGAGCAGATGATTAAATAATATACCTATAATTGAAGTTAGAAAAAATACACTGTAACAAAAAAATCATTGAAATAGTTAACCAAAAAATCGCTCAATACTGGAAAAAATCAATTGAAACAACGGAAAATCCATGAAACTAACCCAAAAACACTTAAAACTGGAAGAAATCAATTGAAGCATAAGAAAATAGATAAAATTGACCAAAAAAATCGCTTAAAACTAGAAAAAAATCGATTTGAAACATCAAATCCCTAAAATTCATAGGAAAAATATACTGTAACAATAAAATCATAGAAGTAATTAACCAAAAAATCGATCAATACTGGAAAAAATCAATTGAAACAACAGAAACTCCATAAAACTAACCCAAAAACGCTTAAAATTAGAAAAAATTAATAGAAAACTCAAGAAAATCGTTAAAGTTGACCGAAAAATCGCTAAACACTAAAAAAAATCAATAGAAACAACGGAAAATCCATGAATCTAACCCAAAAATGCTCAAAATTAGAAAAAATTAATAGAAAACTTAAGAAAATCGCTTTATTTAACTGAAAAATCGCTCAATACTAGAAAAAAATCAATTCAAACAACGGAAAATCCATGAAACTAACCCAAAAAACGCTAAAAAATTAGAAGAAATGAATATAAAACTCAAGAAAATCGCTAAAATTAACCAAAAAATCGCTCAATACTAGAAAAAATCAATTGAAACAACGGAAAATCTATGAAACTAACCCAAAAACGCTTAAAATTAGAAGAAATTAATAGAAAGCTTGAGAAAATCGCTAAAATTAACGAAAAATACAGGGTGATTGACCAGCACTGTCCGTACTGCTTGATAATCTGGTGAAATATGAATCTGCTTAACTTCTATTCAAGAGAGCAGATGATTATGGGATCATTAAAAATGATACACCACTGGATGAAGGACGAAATTTCCTTTCTATTTTGATTTCCAACGTTTCGGTAGCGTTTCAGCTGCCGTTGTAAACAATTATTCCATTTTTTTAAAATAAAATTTCCCTTGATACGCCTATGGAATCTTACACTTGAACCTTATACACAATACTCGGTTTTAGATTCCGAAAATGTGCCGAGTGAAAGTGAATTTGCGTAAGTTTTGTCCAACATCGTAATATGTATTTTGCAACTGACTTTCTTCAAAATATTCTGCAGTGGGTTGTCAAATAATACCCAGTTAATACTTATTAACATAATACGGAGGTATCGGTCAGTTGAATCTTTAAATTATTATGTTAAAGCTAGCTAAAAGTATATAGGATTGTTGGAATTAGAAATTTTGTCGTGTCTTTTTTTTTATCAACACTGGAGCTTCCTAAATACAGGCAATTTCGATGTTGGAAAATTTTATTGAATATACAGGGGTGAAACAAAATATTTTCTAAAAATTTGTTGGAAAAGAAATTTCAAACTCAATAAAAATTTATTAAATATACAACTATTTACATTTTTCAATGAAAAAAAAGTTCACTTAATCTCCGAACTCTCCAAATCAATACCAGTTTTCCTTTTTGTTTTTTTGTCTATTAATTTTCTTAGCGAAACTTTCCGGATTCGTAACGGCCAATTGGGTCTTCGATCTTTTCCCTTCGGCCCTTTTCACCGACAAATTTTGCTGCTGTTTCAGCAACGCTTCTCTATAAACCTTAACACTGACTTTACTTTTTATATTTAATAGAAAACTTAGGAAAATCGCTAAAATTAACCAAAAAATCTCTTAAAACTAGAAAAAAATCGACTTGCAACAATAAATCACTGAAATTCATTAAAAAAAATAACTAGAGCTAGAAAAAATATAATGTAACAAAAAAATCATTGAGATAGTTAACCAAAAAATCGCTCAATCCAAATAACGCTGAAAATTAGAAGAAATTAATAGAAAACTCAAGAAAATAGCTAAAATTGACCAAAAAATCGATCAATACTGGAAAAAAACAATTGAAACAACGGAAAATCCATGAAACTAACCCAAAAAGGCTAAAAAAATTAGAACAAATTAGTAGAAAATTTCAGAAAATCGCTAAAATGAACCAAAAAATCGCTCAATCCTGGAAAAAAACAATTGAAACAACGGAGAAACCATGAAACTAACCCAAAAACGCTTAAAATTAGAAGAAATCAATTGAAGCATAAGAAAATCGCTTAAAACTAGAAAAAATCTACTTGAAACATTAAATCATTGAAATTCATAAAAAAAATAATTTAAGCTAGATCAAATATACTGTAACAAAAAAGTCATTAAAATAGTTAACCAAAAAATCGCTTAATACTGGAAGAAATCAATTGAAACAACGGAAAATCAATAAAACTAAACCAAAAACACTTAAAATTAAAAGAAATCAATTGAAACAAGAAAATCACTAAAATTAACCAAAAAATCGATTAAAACTGGAAAAAATTCTGCTTAATAAACGGAAAATTCATGAAATTAACCCAAAAACGGTTAAAATTAGAAAAAAATTAATAGAAAACTTGAGAAAAGCGCTAAAGTTGAATAAAAAATCGCTCAATACTAGAAAAAATCAATTGAAATCACAGAGAATCCATGAAGCTAACCCAAAAAACGCTGAAAATTAGTAGAGATGAATATAAAACTCACGAAAATCGCTAAAATCATCCAAAAAATCGCTCAATACTAAAAAAAATTGAAACAATGGAAAATCCATGAAACCAACCCAAAAAACGCTGAAAATTAGAAGAAATGAATAGAAAACTCATGAGAATCGCTAAAATTAACCAAAAAATCAATCGATACTAGAAAAAAATCAATTGAAACATCCGAAAATCCATTAAACTAACCCAAAAACGCTGAAAATTAGAAGAAATTACTGGAGCAACAAAAATATCACTGAAAAACGCATGATAAATATCCTTCAAAATTATTCACATTTAGACAATTTAACGTACTATAACACAGAGTAGATCGAAAGTTACGAGGTGGAAGCGATATATAAGGTATCTAAAATCAAAATTCATCACTTACCTTGACGTATTTGGATTTTAATGAATAGAAAACTTAAAATCGCTATTTTATTAAATATACAGGGGTAAAAAAAAATATTTTCTAAAAACTAGTCGGAAAATAAATTTCAAACTTAATAAAAATTTATTAAATACACAACTATTTACATTTTTCAATAAAAAAAATCACATAATCTCCGAACTCTCCAAATCAATACCAGTTTTCCTCCTCTTAAAATTCCTCTTAACCCCCTTCAAACTCTCGATCTTCCTCTTTTTCGCCTCCTTCTTCTTTTCGTGCCTTTTAATTTTCTTCTTAGCGAAACTCTCCGGATTCGTAACGGCCAATTGAGTCCTCGATCTCTTCCTTTCGGCCCTTTTCACCGACAAATTTTGCTGCTGTTTCAACAACGCTTCCCTATAAACCTCAACGCCGACTTTACTTTTTATAAAATTCGACACTTCTTTCGCCAACTGTCTAAGCGGAGCGTCTTTTTCTTCGGTAGTCGCCATTTCCCTAACCTAAAAATATGAACGATGCCCTTATAACATCCCTTATAACATCTCCAACGGTTCTACTCACCAAAGGACCTACTAGATGATACAATATCGGCAAGACATTCTCAGTATCCAACGCAGTAGCCACACCAGCGATCCATTTAAATACCTCCGTCCTCAGAGTGGTACTAGAAGCGTTTTCCACGATTTCAGCGTTGACAATTTTACGCATGCGCTTCGTCAACCACAATAAGTTCGGTTTATTCTCCACGGTTGGTACAGTTTGCAAGACTTTAGCTATAAACACCAAATTTTTCACAACCTGTTCAGCAAGATCGCTGTTTATATTTTTCGGACGCAATTGATCGCATAAATCTAAAGTAAGCGATTTTACCGCCGCGATTGGGTCGTTGTACAAATAACCGCTCTCTTCTGACTCACTATTGGTTAATAATAACCGCAATCTATCGATGTCTAGCTGGGCTAAGACGTAACCTAGAAATTGCGCGGCGGTTAATCTCACCCAATCGTGAGGGTAAGCTAGGAAAGTTTGCGCTTGCGCCGCTAAATTTTCCACGTTTTCTTTGCGCGATAAAAACGCCGGACAATGCGCGCAAAGTTTTAATAAAAGTTGGAACGTTTGAAATAAGTGATGGTCGCGCGTGCGTTGTTCTTCTTCTGTTATAAGCGATTCGGTATTGTTTTGGAGTTTAACGAACTTCCCCGGGGAGTTATCGATGCCGAATTGTTTTAAAATTAAAGGAATTAATTGGGATAAGCGAGTTTCGAAACTGTTACATTCTAAGGAAACGAAAAACCCGCAAATTTGTGCTCCTAATCTTCGATGGTTAACCTGGAAATTTTCAATTTTAATTTTCGAAATTTTTTGGAAAAAAAACTTACGTTTTTGTCTTTAAGCCACGATATAACGATGTCGAAAAGTATATCCCTATCGGCTTTCGGTAGTTTTTTCAACATTAGAGTTATACATTCTGCAATTTTTTTTCTACATTCTGGTTCGTCGTCGTTTATCAATCTGGCTGACAAAGTTACTAGTAAAGTTGAACGATGCGTTTTTAAAACGTCCTAAAATATAAAATTCCTTACAATGCCAATCATACAGATGGCTCGGAAATGAAAGAAGGCTCAGGATGTGGAGTTTACTCCGGAGCACTAAGCCTAAGGATTAAGTTGGGAATGGGAAACAATACCAGCGTGGTTCAAACAGTATCTCAATTGCCACAAAAGAACTAATCAGAAAAGGAATTTCCGGCAAAAACATTACAATCTGCACTGATAGTAGACAAGTCCTATTAGCCTTGAACAGACAACGTGTTATATCGGGGCTAGTACTAGAGTGCCACCAAGATTTAGTTAAAGCCTCCTCGGCAGATAACAATATTATCCTGAGGTGGGTTAAAGGGCACGACACACAATGCCGATTCTTTAGCCAGGAAAGCGGCTGGACTAAAAATTTTAAGAAAGCTGGCTTACAACTAGAAAAAATATACTGTATCACAAAAAATAATTTAAATAGTTAACCAAAAAATCGCTCAATACTAGAAAAAATCAAATGAAACAACGGAAAATCTATGAAACTAACCCAAAAA
>CAJUYG010000050.1:213107-223820 GCA_910591675.1 Galerucella calmariensis | reverse complement strand
GTTACGTTGCTTCGTTATGTGCCTTGCTAAAAACCGGTGGAGGCAATTAATTATCATTAACCATGATATTTTTAAGGGATTCCATCAAAAATCTCGCTTACTGCTTCCACATCCATGTTTTGATAATTTTTTGTAAATAATTTTAGTGCGACTTCTGCAACTCAGATCCCATAGTCTCTACTCGTTGGAATTGTACAATTTGTCCACACTCAATCGACTTTTGTACAGACTGTGTAATCTCACAATTATACAGCAGCAGATGTCACCCTCTAACCCACCCTCTAGCCATTTACTTGGACAACGAAAATTACAGCATATCCCATGGAGATGAAGCGTCTTGCACGAGAGACATAAAAACTGAGATCGTCGACAGCGAGTCCGAAGACACAAATGATGGAAATACATTCGAATACGACAGTAACCAATTGATTAAGGAGGATATCGAGGAGGGTTTGGGAACGGACGAAGAAAGTGAATATTTTTAAATTAAGCTTTATTTAAAAACAATAAAGTATTAAAAAAAAAATTAATTGGAGTTCAATTCTTTTCCGGTGGTACTGCTAAAAATATAAATTGTATGTAGCGGTTGAATCCCTCTAAAAAATAAAAAAGTTTTGTTTACGAGGGGTGCTTGAAATGTACGGGAGAATATTTTACCTAGGAAGGATTTCGGCCGCATATTCTTATATACGCACAAATAGTATATCAAAACTCCGATCAACATAAATCCGAGAGCCATCAAATATTTGGGAGAAGGTTGTAGTATTATCGGGGTGATACATAAATACAATGCTACCAACAAAATAAAAACTGGTATCACTATCGGTACCTTAAACAAAATGAAAAATCTAAATAACATATTACTGTAATTAAACAGTTCAAATGAACCAAAAATTGGAAATAGAAAAGTTCAATCTAAGGTCGGTGTTGCCAACAAAAAGTGACAAGAATGACAGTTAAGTTAAGGTCTATCATTCAAAACATTTGATTATTGCATGCTTTTTATCATTGCGAACATCTAAAATAATGAATACATCCCCGAAGCGTATATCTTGAAATTTAAAATGACTTTTTAGCTGAATACTCAACATATCGGTGGCCAATAACTCTAGGAACTTCTGGCAAGTCACCATTTCATTTCTGTTATTTTTGTAGCATTTCTAGAGTTTGTTCAGCCATCCTTTACCATTACGTCATACATTGTCCAGCTTGCTCTCTCATTCATGAAATGGATGATACGGAATTATGACGTCATTAACGTATTTCTTATCAAATTTCATCTGGTACTTTTGACAGTACAGTTGTATTATTTTGAAAACAATTCTTAAGATACATTTACATTCAATTACGCGCGTGCTTAACATAAAAGCTGCAGATCGATGGTAATGTCAGAAATAAAAGAAGAGTTGTCGACAGAATACATAGTGAGATTTTTGATTGCTGTCGACTCCTGTAGAAAGCGACCGGTAGAATTCTATAGTGTGCAGAGTCCCAGCAATGGCTTCGGGGGTGTATTCATTATTTCAATAAAATAAAGCAATATAGATGTTCGCAATGATAAAAAACATGCAAAAATCTTATGGTTGTGAATGGTAGACCTTAACTGTCATTCTTGTCAAAAAAAATACTTTTTGTTGGCCACCATGTCCGTAACTGTCATTCTTGTCAGAAAAAAACACTTTTTGTTGGCCACACTGACCTCAAACTGAACTCCTCTATTAAAAGCAAGCATATTACTTTATAAGGCCTTTTAGCGTTCTTCATTGTCGATCGCATAACAATCAACGAAACCATAGCTACACCGTAAAAGAACCAAATCAAAAAACTTGCAAATTCGATCAATTCTAAAATTTCCCCTGTAGAAATGAACAGAAACGATATAAAACCTTGAAGAACGACAGCTGGTGACGGGGTTAATTTTTTATAGTGAACATAAGATAAACTTTCCAGCATAAATCCGTCTTGTCCAGAAACGTAACAAACTCTAAAAATAATGTATTCAATTTAAAAATATTGAACCAGACAATTTTTTTTACCTCGTTACGCCGAATTGTAAGCTAAGTGCACAACCGAACGTACTCAGAGCTACTCCTATTGGAATAATCACCGAAAAACTTCCGAGAATTCTTTCACCGAAAGTTACGGCGACTGCTTGGGCTCTAATCATTTCGTACGGGGTTAATACAGTCATGTAGGAAATATTCATAAAAACGTATAAAATTGTTACCAATGGAACTGCTATATAAATGCTACGCGGAATATTGCTGAAATATAAAAATAAAACGGAAATTATTTTTGGGCAACCCTGTATACTTATTCCGCTAATGACGTACTGCTTTTTCATTTATTAGGTAATTATTCCAAATAATAATTTGCCCATCAATTATTACTTACACTTCAGGTTTTTTCAGTTCTTCTGTCACAACTGTTACAGACGACCTAAAAATTATTTGAATAGAGTTCAGTCTAAGGTCAGTGTGGCCAACAAAAAGTGGTTTTTCTGACAAGAATTACAGTTAAGGTCTACCCTTCATAACATAAGATTTTTGCATGTTTTTTATCATTGCGAACATCTATATTGCTTTATTAAAATAATGAATACACCCCCGAAGCGTATATCTTGACATTTAAAATGACTTTTTAGTTGAATACTCAACATATCGGTGGCCAATAACTCTAGGAACTTCTGGCAAGTCACCATTTTATTTCTGTTGTTCAGTTACTAATTATGTCAAATGTCAGTTATATTCATTTTTGTTTATATTCGTTTAATTGTGTATGTCAAATTTCGATTAGATTTTTGTAGCATTTCTAATTAGTTGTATCTCTATTCTTCTAATTACTTTTTCCACTGACATCTGACATAACTAGTGACAGATAACAGAAATGAAATGGTGACATGCCAAGAGTTCCTAGAATTATTGGCCACCGATATGTCAAGTATTCAGCTGAAAAGTCATTTTAAATTTCAAGATATACGCTTCGGGGGTGTATTCATTATTTTAATAAATCAATATAGATGTTTGCAATGATAAAAAACATGCAAAAATCTTATGTTTTGAATGGTAAACCTTAACTGTCATTCTTGTCAGAAAAACCACTTTTTGTTGGCCACACCGACCTTAGACTGAACTTCTCTATTAGACAAGTCAGGGTAAATAGTTCCAGCAAATGAATCACGATAAGAAGAAGAGCAGGTAGGTTAGTGACTTCTGTGGTTTTTTGTTTTCAGATATCATCAATAAGGTTGGTATTTTATTAATAACAATTAAATTAAAAAGTACGAATTCGAATCGTTCTACTTTCAATTTCATTTATAATTAAATTATATTATTTAGCATTTATATTTTGATGATCAAAATTGCCCCATTTTATTTTGGCAGCCCTGCTGTGTATTTGACTTTGACATTTGTGTCAATGTCGAAAATAAAAAACCAAAATATAGCGGTTATCATACTTTTATTAAACAATGGAATTTATTGGAAGAGCAGTTTACGATCCAACAAAATGCTTTCTTTGTGACAAGACTTTTACTGTGGGTGAAACAGAATTTATAGGAAAAGGCATACCACATTTAATAAACGCAAGTAAGTTGAGGAACGATGGCAAACACGAACTACTTAGAGACGTGGAAGTGGTCCAAGTACATAAAGCTTGTAAAATTAACTATTTACAGAAGGAAACTCTGAAGTTACTATCAGAAAAACGATCCTCGAAAGTGGAAGAAAAAATTTTAGTGAGAGATTTTGATTTTAAAAATAACTGCATATTATGTGGAGAACAAGTAGACCATAAAACGAATTCGAAATTATACCAATTATGTACAACTCCGGATTTGAAAGATAGGATAATAGAAAAAGCACTACACAAAAATGATGATGATAGTCGGAAAATTATAGACCGAATAAAAGATGCGAACCTAATGTTAATAAAAGCGATATATCATGTAGATTGTTATACTGTATTAGTAAAAAAATCACCACCTGCTAGAAGAAAAGGACGACCAGAAGATAAAAATATAATTATAGCTTTCGAAAAGGCTTGTGATTATATAAACGAATCAGATAAAAGACAGTTTACATTAAAAGAACTTTTGGAACAAGTGCAGGATAATCTACCAAATGACGGTACTATATCCATGAAAACATTGAAAATGAAGCTGCAAAAGAAGTACGGAGATGGTATAGTTTTCGCCACAAGCTTCATAAAACCGTCTTCAATTTACTTTTTGGATTCCGGTTTAAAGCACCGCGAAGAGTTGGCGAATCAAAAGAAGAGGAAATTGAAATAGAAGTAGGTAATTTTGTGATTTTTTTCATTAAAATTCAATTATAAATTAACGTATCTGGAAATTTGTACTCACCACCCATCGTAAGCCCACAAACCACTGTAGAACGCTAGAGCTAAGTCTTTAGGCGAAGTGGTGGTTCCTTCAAATCCTCTACTTAAATTTGATGTTTTTCCTGAAAATATAATAAGTTTAAAACATTTTCATTTAAAAGACGGTGGTGCTTACCTAAAACAATTTGGTAAATTCCTCCACATATTACGATAAGACAAGCGATAATTTTAAATACTCCAAAAATATTTTGTACCTTCACGTACAACTTAACACTACTTATATTTATGTACGTTGTTATCCCTAGGGCAGCGATAGCGACGATTTTGTACATATTTTCACTGACTTCTTCTTTATTTAAAATGCAAAACGTTTGGAGAATCGGTTGACAAAGATATTGAGAAAAAGTCAATACCAAAACGGCGATTTCCGCAGGTCTTATAACCATAATCATTATCCATGAATATATAAAAGACGGTAAAGGCCCCCAAAATTTGTGTAACGGTCCAAAAGAGTCCATAAAATAAGCGTATTCCGATCCGGAACGAGGTACCAATGTACCCAATTCGGAATAAGCTAAAGCACCTAAAAAATAACATGATAAATTTTGAAGATATTTGAAAGCGTTAACATTTACCTAATAACGAGATTATTCCACATGATAACCATACCACGATGCACATTCCTACTGAACCAGAGTATTTTAAAGCTGATGCGGGGGATACGAAGACCCCCGATCCTATCATGATGGCCAAGATAAAATTAACTGCCGAGAACAGACCCAGTTCCCGTTTGAGTTGTACTTTGTCATTTTGGTCTGCAATTTTGGTATCTAAAATGTTAAAACTAATAATTCTTGTACATTTTAAACTGAGACAACAATAGGGTTGGGTTGTCTCCGATTTTAAAATAAAACAGTTACGCCATCTATCTGTCGTTCTGCTACTCTCTAAATCGAACAGCTGTTGATATTTTGAATTTGACGTTTTAATTGCTGACCAAGGTAAGTAAAATTTTTAATAATGATATTTACCCATTTTATTTGTGATCTTTCCAATATCTGCATCTACATTCAGCACTGTCTGAATACTATGACTATCTTTGAATAAATTAGATAGGATTTTATCAATCTCAGTTTAAGCTAAGTACCATTATATTTATATCACAAATTGTTTATTTAATGCATTTTATTTATATTTTAAAATGCGCTGCTGATAAATATTTATTTCTTCTATTGCTCAATTTATCTTAGCTTCTACGAGGGTTGATCCAAAAGATAAAAGTATACCTTATGCTGAATACTTACTTGATAATATTTTAATTATAGTTTCGGATAAATCGACATTGTCTTCACCCAGTTCTGATAGTTGTTGTATTTCCGACTTTTCATATTTCTGGGTTTCATATTGTAACTCTATTTGTTTGCTAGTGCTCGGCAAATCAGCCATTACATTGTTATTTCTGACATTTTAAATGTCGTAATATAGTAAACAAATAAAAGGATATACAGGATGTTTCCCACAACGCGAAATATTGTACTGAAGTAAGTAGAAAATCTATAACCTAGCAATTATCCACTATAACTTCCTAAACGCAGACAAAAGCTGTTCAAATACTAACTTAAAGATTATCCCATATAATAATAGACTTACCAGTCATATCAATAAAAAAATTGTATATAATTTACTCTAACAATTTTGGCAATGAAAAATTGTACACTGTTGAATTGTTATCAATTACAGTATACAAACGAGTTTAAGATGGTTAAACTCGCTCAATGAGATTACTGAATACGTGCCGTTTAACGGGTTATTTCATTAAAAGGAAATGGCCCAAAGAAACATTATAGACCGCAAGTACTAGTTCAAGAATGTACGTGTGTACAGAAGATGTAAAAATAATGAAAATATATCTTTTTATCTCTGTGTGTTTCCTCTTTATCCCAAGTTTTGTATTGCCGGGTAAATAGGAGAAATTAATAACAACACCTACAGCAATTTATGTATAAAGACACAAAAAGAAAATAAAGCATTCAAGCAAAACGAAAATAAAACGTGCAAGGTAACTATCAAACCGCCCGGCAGTTGCTGTTCGTGAAAAACTTTATACAAAACATGGCTATTTACCTATCGTCTACTTAACGATCGTAATTACATTAAATAAAACAAATATTTATATAATAAATTGTATTTGTTACAATATAATAAAACAATTTGAAAGTCTTTAATTACATAACTTGTGACACGGCGGTACATGAGTTACTACCAATTGAATGTCATGCCAGCCATGTGGTAAAATAACCTACGTTTCTGGTACAAATATTTTGTTTTTTTTTTAAATGTTTACGTGCTTAATTCATCAATACTTGATAGATATATATGTATTTCTATTAAAAAGCAGTAGCAAACAAAAAATAATTGACATGCAAGCAAAAATCCACACATTATAATAATATCTTACATTTAAAGCAAATGGAACTTCACTGAAGCAAAGGTTATTACCTCAAGTTTAACCACAGCGAGATAAAATATTTAATATTAATTGACTTGTGTAGTTTTGATTGTTTTATTAGCAGAGGGTTTCTCAAATCAATACGATTTATTCCATAATTAGAAATGGGGTCTTGAATTTCATCAACACTTCGCGCGCAGTTCTTCTGCGCTTATTGAAGTGGAGCTTTGATTGGGTATGTATATTATTACAAAATATCTCTTATCTATGATTAAAGCCCCAAAAAAAACAAAATTATTGATAATTATACATCTTAACCACCAAGTTTTATTAACATTCAGTACATATCACGAATTTCTTGCCCTGGCTGTAGACAAAATACTAACTGTATGCAACCCAAATAGCAGCATAATTACCAGTGACGTGTGGCAGCAGTGACTGACAGGCGTGTCAAACGTCACAAATGTAAATATTGTTTGTTGTCAATGTAAAGTTCCTACAGGTATTTTGAAGAATTATACTGTTTTTATCAAATTTTAAAGGAATTTTAAGATCTTCGAATAATGGTTCGCTATTAGGTATCATTGAAGTTGTGAAGTATTCAAATTTTACTGATCAAATACTCCCTGAATTGTTAATTTCGTATTAGCAATGTCGTTTCCTAACAGAGGCACTGTAAACAACGACTTTCCGTTGGAAGCTTTGAAAGTAAACGGTCCTAATTACTTAAAGCATTCACTCACTAGTTGTACAGACCCTTTAAAGGCAATAGAAGAGTTTCAGGTTACGAATGGAATACTTTTACCTTCACTTAGACCAATGTTACCTTTACTGGACTTGCATGGAGTTAGAAGACTCGATTTTCATATGTCGGTAGTCGAGGTAATATATCGAAGGATATAGAGAAACATTTTTTTATTGTTACATTCTAGGAATTGCGTGAAAAGCTTATAACACATATTAACGATATAGGAAAACAAGAAGGCAAAGAACGTGATATGAAACTAAAAGAACTGTTGGGCAAAAGTTTTCCAGTGATAAGAGTTAAAGCAATGCGGCCAATAGTTATGGCAATTTTAAAAAATATCCCACAAATAGATGATCATTATTTAAAAGTTTTAGTCAGAGATAGAGAATTATATTTGGATACTGACACAGAAGTGAAAAGACAGATTTGGAAGGATAACCAATCTCTCTTTGGAGACGAAGTATCACCTCTGTTAAGTCAGTATATTAGTGAAAAAGAAAATGTACTTTTCGATCATTCTAATTTAACCACCCAATTCTTTGGACCATCCCCAAAGGTTAGTTACAGTATTTTGTGAATTTAACATTTTTTTTTTAAATATTTTAAACATTTAGGTTCGAAGACAAGGTGAAGTTGTACAAAAACTAGCACACATGATAGGAAACAGCGTAAAACTTTATGATATGGTGCTACAATTTTTACGAACTCTATTTTTAAGAACTCGCATTGTACATTATTGCACTTTAAGAGCTGAATTACTCATGGCTCTTCACGATTTAGAAGTGCAAGATATCATTTCGATAGATCCTTGTCATAAATTCACGTGGTGCTTGGATGCTTGTATAAGAGAAAAGAATGTTGATATTAAACGATCTAGGGAGCTACAAGGGTTTTTAGATAATGTTAAAAGGGGACAAGAACAAGTTTTAGGGGATCTTTCGATGACTTTATGTGATCCTTACGCTATTAATTTCTTAGCTACTTCAGCTATAAAGATATTGCAGCATCTTATACACATGGAAGGCATGGCTAGGGTATGTAATTTCTCTTGAATCAAACTGTTTAACAAATACAAATTTTTTTTCAAGGATAACACAATTCTGATACTTTTACTACGAATGTTAGCGTTAGGTTTAAGCGCTTGGGTGATGATTGATTCACAAGATTTCAAAGAACCTAAATTAGATGCACAAGTCGTAACAAAATTCCTTCCAGCTTTAATGTCGCTTATGGTAGACGATCAAGTTAGAATGTTGAGTGGGAAATTACCCCACGACGAACGTGAAGCTGCTATTACTGTTATCGAGCATTCTGGTCCATTACCAGATGCCGTAGAAGCATATTTACAAGATAGTACTGTTGCCAGCATCTTAGCTATGTACTATACCTTACATGTTTCTAGATCGAAGGATAGAGTGGGATTGTTGAGGATTTTGACGGTTTTGGCTAATTGTAAAGATGATAGAGCCTTTGAGGATCCTTTTTTACATTCGTTTGTAAGTACTAAATTCTTAATTTTCAAGTTTGACTGACATTTTATGTCACTTGCCAGAACTGTCAGCTGTCAAAGGAGATTTTTAGCGAGTTACTGATTATTTGTGGTTGTTCTTTTTCTAGGTTTGTTTGCTGATTCACAATTCCGACGAATTTCAAGCCGAAGATTTCTGTACGGCTTTATTCGACGAATTCTTCTTCGCCGGTTTGTCTAGAGACAACGTAACTAGGCATCTGCTCAAACTTCTATGGTATGTTCATCACAAATTGCCGACGAGTAGGTTACATTCGTTGATGAAAGCTCTACAACCCACTCATCAGCATAGCGAAAAAGTTCATAATTTGTACAAGTTGTTACAAGATAAAATCGTGTCGCAAGAAGAGACTATTATACCACCCGAAATGGATATCGATATTAATTCGCCTTTGATGAGCGTTCCCACACCTGCACCTTATCATCATACTTTGTAATGTTCTTTTAACTTATTTATTTAAATATAAATGAAAATAATTAATTTGTTTTTGTTGTAACTCAATTCTATGATCCCTCATCGAGTGTATACCATAGAGAAATATAATATAATTGTCTATGGTGTATACTCTATGTTACCTATTTAGTGTCAAATGTCACTACTGTCATTGTGTAGTTCTGTGGAGAGAAGGAATAAAATGGACTTTACGTTATTTATTATCGTATTTTTCCAATTTTATAGTAAGTTTATTCAATAAGTGGTTTTAAGTGATCCAAATACTCTTCCTAACACCCTCGAAATACCTTCAACAAGTCGAATTATTCATAAACGACACAGATTTGACCCTCCCGTAATCCCATTGGAAATAAAACTCATAATAGGTATTTATTTTTTATTGAAACATAACGTGACACTTTTCAATATTAAAAGTATGGAACAAATAAATTAAATCGCGGTAAAACTACCTCGATCGGGTTGGAAACTTGATAAATATGTACAATAAAATTAGACCTTACTTAAACATACTCTATGGTAGTCACGCTAAACATTTTACTTTGTTCTACAATTCCTTATCATTGTTTCTTTGGCCTAAATTCAATTTTGCGCGTCTTTAGCGAAGAAAACTTAAGTTTCTTTACGTAATAACTTATAGCGATAAGGAAAGTGAATATACCGATGGCCTTGATTAACATTTTCTTTCTGTCATCGTGCTCGGGCTCTGCCGTCCATTTCAAGAAAGTAGCTACATCTTTCGCTTGCTGACTAGAAGTAGCTGGAGTTCCATCGCTATATTCAGTGGTTTCGTTATATAAAGCCTGAGACATAGAGATAGCTCCACCGACGAAGTAAGCGTTGTAATATTGACCTTCTCTTAAAAGCACCCCAGCTGGAGGGTCACAATAACCAGTCAGAAGCGAAAACACGTAATCTTCACCTAGATATACAAAAAAACACATAAATCCAAATAAATGAACCCTTTTGAATATTCTATAGAACGCCCATGGTAAAATGCACTTCAATAACTGATTTTAAATAATCAACTTACCCCCATGTCTAGCCGATACTATGTAACTCAAATCCGGTGGATAAGCCCCGTTATTAGCGGCTCTGGCAGCTTCTTCGTTAGCATAAGGATTAGGGAAGTAGTCGGACAACTTTCCAGGACGTTGATACATGGCACCAGTATCATCCGGTCCATCTTCTACCAG
>CAJUYG010000050.1:190829-208107 GCA_910591675.1 Galerucella calmariensis | reverse complement strand
GAGTGGCAAGCTGCACAAACTTGTTTGTATACTTCATAACCTCTTCTAATACTGTTGGTAAAAAATTGTTTAGTACCTGGAAGTAGTAGAAGAGTATATAGTTACCTAGAGTGATCTAGTGAACTAAAAAGTCCGGAGTGACTCCAGATGTTCTTTGGTGGATGTAGTTCTAAATCAGAAGCTTTAACTGATTGATCCAAAGCGTAGAGTAAGGTTCCGGTACCTCCTGCTAGTAAACCTAAGCTTCCCAAAAGCTGTAATATAAAATTGATAGCTTCATAACCAATCAATCTGCTTTTAATATATCCACAATCTGTATTATACAAAACAAGTGTTTGTGATGGTAATAGATATAAATAGTGTGACAGAGTCACTTATTTTGTACTACATCTGTGCATAGCAGTATAACAGTAAAATTATCAATAGAACATGAGAAAAAATATCAAAAACTGTAGCATAATATATAAGGTAAAAATAACCAAGTTTTTAAAAAATTAAAACAAAGTACTTACTGCTTTTTTTCCACGAGCCCACTCTTTAGTAGTCGAATAGGAACTTATCTAAAACAAAGATAATTACAATAATTTCGCGAAATGTTCTAACAGATGACATAACACCTAACATAACAATTAAGTAGACAGACAACACTGCCATACAAAATTTACAGTTCTCATTAAGTGGTTGCTATGATAATTAAATATTTAACTATACCTGGCTAATTGAGTTTATATTATTTGGTTTCAAAAGACCTGCACCACAAATTCTCCCTACAGTCGCAGCCATGTTGGGTGAAAGATGATGTCAAAATTTTCTGAATAGGTTATGTATGAACAAGTGGTTGAGAAAAAAAACCAATCCAAGGTATTAATTTGATCGAACTTGAACTATTTTAATTCAATTTTAAGCACTTTTAGGAAGCCTCTTCTTAAAAATATCCAATTTTTTGACAGTTTACGTAACAATAGTCAAAGGACACCAACTTAAAGACTCGGTACCTGTCAACAATCAACGTCGTGTGTCAATCATAAAATCTTCTTCTATAGTGGTCTCTGACTAGCTTACCTCAACAGTTACATATTTCAATAATTTTAAGAAGCGTTATCAAAGGTAGAAAAGAAAAAAATTTAATATATAATATAGCATTACTATCGACAATCATACTATTCTGATACAGTAATCTGTGCTGGGACTCTGCACACCATGGAATTCTACTATCGACCCTATTCCACACGACTTGTCGACAAAATTGATAGAATAGTTATCGCTTTCTACATGTGAAAACGTGTCGTATTCTACGATTACGAGATATCTATAATTTTATAGGTTATATTTTCAAATTTATGACATTTGACACAAAAGATACAATAAAGTTAGCAAAACAAGTCGCAATTGGCTTTCACACAAGAAACATAAAGGCCCATCCCCAATCAATTTAGTGGCGAAGTGGCACTTCGGCACGCGTGCTGGGACAATGACGTTTAAACGTAAGCATCCTCAATTCAATTTCGTGCTGACATGCGCGCCGACTTGGAAGTGCAAGCTTGCAAGCTGCAAGCTTTTTCGGTGCGTGCCGAATTGTGTCATGCGCATTCAATCATGGGGAAAATAATTTAGGTACCCTAACCCTATTTTATTCTATTATCTTCGTAAACAAACATACATTATTTTCTAATATCGTAATTATATTAATTTGTTGTCTTTGATAAGTAGTAACTGCTTTTATTTACGAGAATAATCACAGGTTGAACTTTTTAATTACCTCGTTACCTTAAAATAACAATGAAAATGCGCATGTGCGATAACATTCAGGCAGACTGAATTGACAGGATTGAGGATGGGTATCCGTTTCGCAGCACGCGTGCTGAAGTGCCACTTCGCTAGCAGATTGATTGAGGATGTAGCTTAAGAGTTATTATACGGTTACCCACGTCCAAAATTTAAATTATCACAAAAAATTTAGCATAGCTACAATGAGAACTATGAAATATTTACATAAAAGCTACAGATCGATGGTAATGTCAGAAATAAAAGAAGAGTTGTCGACAGAAAACAGAGTGAGATTTATCTACTATAGAAAGCGTCCGGTAGAATTCTATAGTGTACAGAGTCCCAGCACTATATCACAGGTGTACGATGAAAATTTATAAAAGGGCTTTCGCATTTATTTCTTTTCAATCACGTTAGATATTCAGGGACGAGGGAGGGAGAGGGAAAATAAGCAAATAAACAACTACAGGCAACAGTAAGCGTTTAATTCAACCATCAGTTTTTAAATTGCTCGTTCATTACATAAACTAACAACAAAAAGATTTCTTTAAAAGCAAAAAATAAATATGTGTATAATAATAACATTCAATGTTGCAAAGATATAACTAGATACAGTTATCGATACTTTTTTCTTTTCGATTCACTATATTTCGAGTAACATTCATTAGATAATGACTTAAAAATATTAAAAATTTTATTAGACTTCGTTTTGCATGCAATGCATCGTCGACTCTTGAGATAGTTCGTCTAACGATGAATCTGTAACAAGCAAACCATTAGTTAAAAATACACTTTCACTCGAAAACGTAGTGGATGAATATTTTTTTCAAACACCCACCTAATTCATTACCAGTTTGGGAGTAAATAGATGACGGTTTATGGTTATGTCCGCTATTTTGTAAAGAGTACGTTAAATGTAGGTTGATGTGTCTATTGAAGCCATTTTCTTCTCTGCTGTGTACTGAAACAAGACGATTTTTCAATTAATACACTATATAGTAACATTCAGTATTAAGGGGCATCTAACAAATTCGACCTTGCTTTGTATATTTTTTTGTTTCCCTACGTCCTCACGTTTAAGTTTACATAACGAAAATTTTATTAGAAATATGAAAGCTCCGCAACATGTAGGTAGCCAAGCGGTCCAAGCGGATTTTCTTTAAGATGCGAAATGAAAGACTTACATTGACTTTTTACTTTTCCCGTATGCATATGCTTCTTCTGTCGCGCTCGGGAATTTTGAAACCAAACTTGCGTCACTCTTTTGCTCAGTCCGGTTATCTGTGCGATTCGCTCTAAATCCTGTCCGTCGGGATTTGAATCTAATTGGAAATTCGCCTGCAAAACTTGTAGCTGCTCCTCGGTGAAGGTGGTCCTGACGCGTTTCGCCTTGTTTTTGTGGTACCCCTCTGCATCACAACCATCTAAATAGATTAAAAAAATATATATAGAAAAAAAAGAGATGATATGGCGAAGACTACCAACTTTGAGACTAAATATTGTGTAAGCTAGAGTTCATAAAATGTCAAAAATTAAATTTTTCTACAATCACATTGAAAAGTAGGCTTTTTCGCTTGCCATTTACAACGAAAAGTTGACGTTTCTTGAGGAGAGTTACTTTACGCTCGCCGAGCGTAAAAAATTGCAAAACGCTCGTTGCCCATCCCATAACAATTGATACTACTAACACAATAGAGTACACGCATATTTCATATTTTGCTTGGATATTAATTTATAATAGTAAATATGATATCAAAAATTACTAATAATAGGAAATAAACCAGTTTCCATTGGAAATTACTCCCAAATTTCAAGATAAAATTCAAATTTCAATGCACTTTCCGACCACAACCCAAGGATTTCCGAACGCTACCGATGATACGTGTGATGTCATATCTCTTGTGTTTACTTATGTCAATATGGCCGGTATTGCATTAGGTTATGTGTAGTGTTTTTATATTGTATTTTAATCAACTATTAATTGCTTCATCGACGTAAAAATATCATTTATATGTTTGTTTGAGACCATTACGTGTTTGTGTGTGCTTTTTTTTATTTCTAAAAGTCAACGTAAAGTGGAAAGTGGGCATAAATATTCGAGATTTCCGAGGATATTTTGAAACTTTTGGAAGAATATATTTTATTTACTAGTTCAGTGTTCAGTGACGATTCTTTCATATTTTGTGAGTAAAGATATGGCTAGCGAAGGTTTTGTAAAAGCACAAACTGATAACTTGCCCAAAGTAGACTCATTATTATGCTACTGAATTTATAAAGTCAAACAGCTGCTTTAATGCAGAGGAAATAAGAGGAGTTAAAGCTTTATCGTAAGTACGATTTAAACTATGTTTTATTTATTTAATATATACCATATTTCGATGTGTGGTCGTAAGAAAATGATGTTTTTATGGTTGATTCCTAGACATATAAGTACATAACCTCAAACTATTTAAGAATAAAAATTACCAGCATAGAAATAGGTACTTACATTGAAAGGGTCTTCACAAACAAAAGTAATGCCCTTCTCTTAAGTGTATTTTTGCTTGCGCCACCAGGTAAAGTAACAAATATTTTGTCTGGAATTTTAAGAGACGTTAATTTACACACTGGAACAATGCAATACTTGGAATACAAAGTTTTTTTTCGGCTTTATCCATTTTTAAAGCTTTCAGAAACAAATTAGGTCACAAGAACACAGAGGGTGATACCACGAATAATAACGTAAACAAATGACGTCAAACCATGGGGCAGCCATCTTTATGACGTAAAGCGCGTTTTAGTGTTCTTTCAAATTTAATGATTTTTAAAGTCGTTTTAAAAGTAAAGTTTATATTTTTTTGAAAAAATATGCATGCAAGGTGTTAGGAGACCTGATAAAGCGTCAATTCCCACCAATAGCAAAATTTATGCTTGTACTCTATTGTATTGACAGTGACAGTGACATCATAAAGCAACCTGGCTAAGGAGTGTTTTTGTCTTCTGAAAATCTTTCACAATCTAATAAATGAATTATTGTTCTCAAGCTTTCGAACAATAATTCCTCACTTTTCGCTCATAATACCTAAATAACTATTTTTGATATAAAAGGCCAAGAAAAGATTCAATTTGAATGCCAAAAGTTGTCAATTCATTGATTTTTTCAAATATTTTTACCACATCAAGATAAATATGACTCACATCACTCCTACTTTCATCAAATTCTCATTTCTACTCAAATAGAGTTCACGTGAGTCAAATTCACCGCCAGAGACTTAACTAAAATCATTACCATCAGAAGAAGTAGTTCCACCGTCCAATATTTCCAAATAATGCGCCTTGCACAGCACCCTTTCTTCGTGCAAGGCGAATTCTTCACCTGTTGAAAGTTGTCGGTGACATGCCGCGCAAGCGAAGCACGCCAAATGGTAAACGTGATCTCTGGCTTTTCGCACCCAATCACTGGACGATATTCCTCTCGTACAAATCGAACATTTTGCCCCGAAGCTTCTGAAACAAACAAAATTATGAAAATATAACATCTATACACTATTTTTCGAGCCGTATTGGTCTGAAAACTTCTTTGTATGATATTTTTCTTCTAAATTTCAATTTCCCATCAATATTAAACCAAGAAAATAGTAGAGAAATGACCGCTGCATTGAATATCAGTTCAATCAAGCAGATGACTGATTATTCTCCGTCGACTATTATCCAGTGCTGATGAAATAGGAATTTCTATTTTTATTTTTCATAACTTGTAAAACAAAAGGATTCTATATCATGGTTCGGATCGTTCGGGACGTAAACATATTTTCTATTGCATTAAGATGACTTGTAAAGATTCTTAAAAGACCTCCGCGAAGAAGGTAATGATTTTTATCGATACAAATCGTACTCATTTCGGTTCATTGCTTTAAAAATCGATTGGTAAAAGTTTGATTGTTTCAAAAAAATATCATAAAAGTAGATATAGGTTGAATTTTACAGTTTTTTTTTGCTTAAAAGTACCTCAATTTGTGAGTTTCACATATCTAAATATTACTAATAAAAAATAATTAGAGAAAAAATGGAAACTCCCAAATAAATAGTGAATAAATACATAACCAAAGTTGTGCTTTTACGACTATTTCATTAGAGTAAATTGATATCTGACAAAATTTGAAGGATTTGAACTGGCAATTTTTTTTCTTGTCGCGGCAATTTTTTGACGTTTAATATATCAAATCTATGTGTATAAAATTCTATCACTCTGCTCTGTGATAAAATTCAATATAAAATCTTTGTTAGTGGTTTCTAAGGAAACTAAGTTGTTTATTTATTTATTTAACTGTCTAAAAATTATTAAAACGGTTTCAAAAATTTAAATAAGTATTATTAACATGAATAATACAAGATTTGGAAATTCAATAAATGAAATAGAGAGTACAATTGAGCAAAATACAATGAAGACAAAAAAGTCTGCGTGGGAACAGTTTAGAATGTTTCTGGACGCACGTAATTATACGTTAGAAAATGATACTTCTGAACAAGTTATAGCAAAAATTCTTGAAGATTATGGTTTTAACATGAAAAAAAGAGATGGAACTGATTATACTGAAGCTAGTGTGAAAACATTTTGGAATACGACTGCTCAAATGGTTCAGGGAAAATATTTTCTAGAATTTAACATCAAAGTTGATCCATTTAAAGATATTACCTATAAAAATGCTAGATTGGCCAGGGATACAAAACGTAAAAAGCTTCAGGCTGAACTTGAAACCAGAAAAAGAAGTTCTAACGCGTTTACCAAAGAAGAATTAATGGAAATGGTAGAAAGCTATTCTGAAGATAATCCTGATGGGTTACAAAAAAAGTTTTTTCATTTATGTTTGTTCGAATTAGCATGGCGTGGAAATGAAGCTTCTAATTGTGATATTAATTACTTTAAAAAAGAATATGATAATAAAGGTAATTTTACTGGCAGGGTAGAATATAATCCAATCTTTTCCAAAACGACAAAAGCTTTATCTGGCAGTAATTGGCTGGTAAGAAATAATGCTAACAACAATTTTTGTCCCGTTCGTTTATTTTTAAAAATTATTGAAAAAAGAGAATTCAATCCTTATCTAATAACAACAAGATTAATTTTAACAGTACATCCAAATTGGGAGAAAGGAATATATGGTACAAAAATTCACCATTGGGAGTTAATACAATTTCAAAGTGGACGGAAATATCGGCAGAATCAATTGGTATAGACACAAAAAAAAATAAAAATAACACCAATCATTCACATAGAGCTTCTGCAATATCTGCATTAGCAATAGAAGGAGTTGGTGAACAAAAAGTAATTAAGCTTACAGGACATTCTTCTGCCCATTCTTTGAAACCATATTTACAATTAAATGAAAAACACCAGTTCCAACTTATAGAGAACCTTCGAGAAAATAAAAATAAAGAAAAGGAATCCTCAGTTTCTAACTTAAATTCATCACAGGTTATGATGCAAAACAAACCCCCAAAAAATGCTACAACGTACAATTATAATAATTGTACTTTTCACATAAATAAGTAATTTTTTTTTCATAATGTTATTATTTTTTTGGCTTTGTATAATTGAAGTTTGCAATAAATAAAACGTTTAATTTAAACATATGATCTTTTAGGTTTTCTCTCGTGAAATAGTCATGTCGAATACCACTCAATTAAAAATTTTGTAAAGTAAAATTTGTCTCTTGTCGTATTCAAGTTTGTTCCTTTTAGGTAATTTTGCTCATGACATTTAATCCAAAACCACTCGCCTGACGGCTCGTGGTTTTGTTAAAAATGTCATTCGCAAAATTGCCAAGCAACAAACTTTCATGACAATCGAAAAATTTTGCCGACAAAATTTTCACTCTCGTGGTATTATATATGATAATTCGTCCCTAAGTACACTTTACGATGGTGTTTCTCCGTAAAAAATCGAATTAAGCTTCTCTATGTTCCTTTTTTGTAAATCTTACTCGAAAACAATATAAAAACGATTTTTAATCCCTTTTTTCAGTTTTGATTTATGAATTTTAAAATTTGGCGAAGGTTCTAGTGCCAATCGGGTTTCGCTTTTGAACAGGCGTTGATGTCTTTTTTTTAAACGAAGATTTCTGCATTTTTTGGGTGAACAAAAAGCATGAAACTCGCGTCATCTCCACCGGATACTTTTCATTTTTTTATCATAGGCATACCCTGTACACTGTATGTATGTATGTATGTATGTATGTATGTACACTGTGGGCCGAAATAAAGGAGTACATATTTTTCCAATTGAAAATATTTTTTTTGTTTTTTGGGAGATTCATTTTCTTTTTGCAGGGATAATAACCTAACAAATGGAACAAATGAAATTTTGTGTAACTTGTGAGCTACACAAAATTAGGCATTTCGTAACTGATGGCATAAATAGCTATTATGTAATTCTGTTGCGAAAAAATGGTTTTAACACTAAAAACCCCACTTGTATATGTATATATCGATAAATTCCATATAGTAACTCGTGAATGACACCCTATCGCGTATTTAAATCGTTGGACGCCCACGAAAATTGTAAAATGTTAATGAAACAATTACCAAATACTGAAAATAAAACGGTAAACATGCTTTACGAGTATCTGTCTTTTACGAACACGGCCTTTAAAACATTCCAAATTGAAGTTTAATGTTTTACGTTTCCAAGTCGATGACACACTGGCGCTACCGTACAAGCTCACTACCTGTTCCCCAACGAAAGACTGTAAATTAGAGGAATTAGAACGCTCATTAACAGATACAAGGAGATTGTTCCTTGTAATTACCACAGATTTTCCGATATAATCGTGATGAATATATTTCAACCCAGAGACGTGTTCACGAAAACAACAGGTTTTTTTATTTTTAATTTTTGATTTATTTTTAGAAACTTTTGGGTCTTTTCTTGAGACCACACGCACTATAAAATAATGTTTTTTTTTTAGAAATTAGACAACCTGACATCAATAAATACAACAAATGTCAAAGTAAGGAGTTTTTATTTTTTCAAAATCTATCACAATTTTTTGCCCCCAGGGGGCAAATATAAAATTAAGAGAGATACAGGGTGTTTAACATGGAATTTTAATTTTTCTTTTAAGCAAAAATTATGTAGGTAATACATCTGACGTTAAAGATAAACAATTTCCATATTCCTCGGTGGTCGAGTAGTAAGCAAACCAGACTCTCACGCGGTAGACCCGGGTTCGATTCCCCGCGAGGAAATTTTTATTTACTGTTAATTTTATTCTTAAATAATTATTCTGCTTGATATTAATAACGACAACAGGTAGACGTTTGAAATATTCAGCAGAATATTCATTATTATAGAAAATGGTACGGTACCCCTCATGAGGGAGTCCGACTGGCAATATCTACTTATAATAGCATCCTATATTTAAAAAGGGAAACCGTAGCATTATACAAATTGGACATTCAAGAACTATACGTTTACCACCAAAAAATTAGTGGAAACATAAAATTGAATTGTTAAATTTTCAATTTGAAGTTATATTACAGTTTATAGAAATTTTTATTTCCTAGATTTTTTCTTAAGTGGGTCGTAGAAAAAATATGCTGTTCGACTCGTGTGGATTGTCCATATCGCACTTGAGCTTCGTCCTCGTGCGGTATGGCCATCATATCAACACTAGTTGCACAAACTACTATTTCTGTCAAAATATGCCCTTTTACATTTAAAAACAACCTGCCAAATATCGAATCAATTTATCCATCCATTTTAAAGTTATCGAATTAAAACATTCAAGTTTTCAAAATTTCAACACCCTGTATTTCGAAAAGTAAATGTGCTAGACCCCTTAATCCTCATATGATTTTGTCCAATTTTACGAGAGGAATCTATATACATGCAAATGTTGTAATTACCCTTAACGTTCGAGATGCTAATACTATTTTTTGCGCGATCGTATTGAAATAAATTCCGAAAAAAATAATTAAAATTTCTTCGGAATGAACGAAATGTCAAAAGTGACATTTATACTTCTCGATCAGTTTAAAATATATTTTGCATTTTGGTGAAATTGTTTTTATGCTATTTATTACTTTTCGACGTCTGAACGGTAAGTAAATCACTTACCGACGTGTTAAACTTAGAAACCAGTAAACAAAACCTACCGTCCTGACAACCGATGCTGTAAATAAACAAAAAAGATCAATCGCGCAAAAAAATTATGGAAATAATAGTAAAAATTTATCCGAACAAATTCAAGTAGATCACCAGCACTGCGAATACCAGCTTTGCATAGAATTTTAATATAGCATCGGTGGTTCAGTGGTAGAATGCTTGCCTTCCACGCGGGCGGCTCGGTTTCGATTCCCGGCCGAAGCATATGAATCGCTGCTTCGTAAACGAGAGGGAGACCGAGGAGAGAGCACACGCACGCAAGCAAGGCAAATAACGAAGCAACGTAACATAAAGTAACGTAACGGTCAGATCTTTTGCGTCGCGACCCCCGGTCGCTCAATCATAACCTGACGTGAAGAACTAAAGTTCCAAAAATGCAGGCAAGAAATTTTAAGGACCGTATTGTCATAGACTACTTTGCCAACAATTCAAATGATTAAGTACAATTTCATATTACTTTTAAAAGCCATAACTCCAGAACGGGTTGAGTTATCAGCTTCCAATTTTCACTGTGCAATATTTTTGAGTCCTAGTTTTTGTTTACCATGTTGCCATTTCAAAAATTTGTCTACATTCTACGTAAAATTTAATAAAAATACCACTTTTTCCAAATTCATGTTGTAATAACTTTGTCGTTAATAAACATTTTCTTATAAAATGTTGGTAGTTTACATTTGTGATGATTCTGAATCCAGTAGTATATATATATATATATATATTTGAGAAAAAAAAATGCCTCATGTACTTTTGTCTGTTTTTAATACTGAATCTAAAAAAAAAAATTAAATTAAAATCGGATGAGAAATGCTGATCTTACGGGGGTGCTTCCAAACAAAATCGGTCACACTGTATATAAAAAAACCCTTTATATAAAGGACGAGATGATATTTGAAATAAAAAAAAGTTATTCAATAAAAAGGTTTATTTATTTTTTCTTAATCCCATAATATTTTCAATGTCCGATGACAAACAGAAAAATAAGAAAAATATTTTTATATCTTGGCGCGGTTTCAAACCGAACACAATATCTATATATATATATAGTGTTCGTCCAACTATCGAGGGATTGATGGGAACCAGATACCAAAGTTTTGATAGGGAATAATATGCGCGAGATGAGGTGGTCAGATGTCACTGTTTGTCTCTAGCCGGATGACAAATGAATTCGTACGAGAACTGCTAGTCATCCGGGCACAATATGCTTACTTTTATTGTGTCTGTACGTATGTATATGTTGTTTGTGTGTCTGTGTGTGTGTGGTTGGATTTTTATACGCAGCAAGTCTTCTATTTTACCTTATCTGTCAATCAAAATGCATTCCTTTACAAAATAAATAATGGATAAAAAATGCTTTCGGTTTATGTTAAATATTTTAATAATAAACAATCTCGATGGGGTTTTATTGTAATACGCGGATCTGGTTGAAGGAATCCTTTAAGAAACATCAAAGATTGATGAAGTGTTTTACAAAAATATGTAGATGACAAAGAAATGGAGGTTTGTTGTCAATGGAAATTGTCAAATATTGAGTTAAAACTATCTGTATATGGCAAGATACTCATAGTAAATTCATTAAAATACCTACGTTCGGGTTTTTGAATGCGAGCTTTTTAACTAAAATATTTTCAAAGATGGCAGACTTCCGGTTCCACCGGAAGTCGACTGTAACTTTGTTATTTTAAATGAACACCCAGTATATTAATACATTTTTAAAATCTACGTAAAATTTTAGTATACTTTTATCTGAAAACTTTTTTCGAAAAATGCATATTTTTCGAGTTATTAATTTTTTTGTAAAAAATTTGACGGTTGCAGATCCTTACAAATTATTTTTTTAAAAGGATACCCTTAAAGATATGAAAATGTTTTCTGTTTGGTTGCTTTGAGTAAAGTCAGACCTATTTGAATCTATATTGAAACATTTTTCATTTTATACAGGGTGTGTATAGAAAGTGTTCAAAGTTTAACTTCGTAAATATCAAATTTTATTTATTTTTTTAAAATGCAACCACCCGGTTTTTTCTATTTTAATGCATTCAGGGGTAAGAATAAGGCAAATTCATGTATACTTTCCTTTCCTATACCTTTAGATATTAAATGTTTTCTGTAAATTTTTAGAGATGCAGGATATCTTACTGCAAATAAAGCACATATTTATGTTCTTGTAACAACATTGCCATATTTACCATGTATTAAAAGCAAATTTACGTAATCTTTTTTATTTCTTAGTACCTGTATCAACGGGTCAAAATACAATTTAGACTACACCCGCATCTCTCAAAATTTACAGCAAACATTCAATATCTGGTGCCACCTTACAGGGTGATACAAAACTACTATATTATTAAGTTATGGTAAAATTAAATACGCTATATTTTATATAATTTCATTTTCACTTAATATCTTCTTACACTAACACTAAAATGTATCTTCTACATACAGGGCAAGTCAAAAATACCAAACATTTCTTATTTATTTCTCCAAAAATTATCACTTACTTTGCATAATCTGTTTTACAATACACAGCTCTGTCTCTGATAAAACACGAGGGTTGCCTATCCAATTGTAGTTGACATATCGAACATCTCAAACATCTGGCGTGCCAACTTCTTCCCGAAACTTCCAATAAAAATTTGTCGCTGATAGGCTCTCCGCAAGCCGAGCAAATTCGATACTCAGTCTGAAACAAACAAAAAATATGATGTGATCGTATCGAAAGTGTTGAATGAAACACGTATCCTTTAATTTTTCAATGTAAGTACTCAAATGATAAATCAGTTTCCTACAAATAACGCCAACACTTGCATCTATGGTGTTGGTACATCATAAAGACTTGAATAATTATGGAAATTAATCCATGTCGGCAGTATAAGAAGCAAAAAAGATAGCCAATACCGCCATCTATCAATATTTAAACGCACTTACATGATAATAGTGCTAGAACCACCTGTCCGAGATACTCTAGTGCAAGGGCGTAGCCAGGATTCATAACAGGGGGGGCAAACCATGGTCCATGGTCGTCCAAAATGTAAAATAATATGATAAAAAGAAAAGGCAAATGAAAACAAAACTTTGAGATTTTAATTATACTTAAATTAAACTAATAACATTTTTCTTGCGAATAAACTAAATTTATCCAAAACTTTCTTCACTATACAGTCTTGAATTTCCTTCTAAAATTTTCGATGCACACTCATCAAACACAACCCAGTGAGTCTGTCATCACCCATTGTACTTCTGAGCCAGGTTTTTACCCTTCGTAGGGTACTGAACGATCTTTCCACGCTAGCAGTAGAGGATGGCAAAGCAGTGTGTGCCTTGTTGCAGCCTCTTCGATATCCTTCAATTTGTCTTCTGCTAAATTCTTTTTCTTCCTTATATTGTACGACAAATCTAATTCTGCAGAGACATCACCCACCTTTATAAAATTCCAAGAAAGATTCTGCATTATTTTTGAAATCTTTTGAATCCATTTTGAGCATGCTTGAAGGATGAAGATGAGTTAAAGCAAAAGTAGGTGTATTTTTTTTGAAGAATCTAACATCCAAAGACGCAGTTAAAGAATCAAGATAGGGGATGATTATTGACCGCTTCCAGTATTCAACTGCAGACTCAGATGGTGGATTACTTCTGTGTACTTGCTTTTGGTGCTGACAACTCATCTCCTACTTTCTCTGCGATATCAAGTGATGTTTCAAATAAATCAAGAAAGATACAAAGTGGTACATAATTCACCAAAGTTTAAATGATATTGTGACAAATTTTTGGACAAAAAACTTATATAGGTACATTTTTTCCTTCCGGGTTAATTTAGAAATGAAATAATAAAGTTTGGACGAACTTTTCAATGTCGGCAAATCGAAAAGAAAGAAAAGATTATTAGTTGAAATGATGGGTTTATTAATGGCACCAGTCATTTTGGAGATTCTAATAAAATATAAGTTTAATTTCATCTGGAGTCGACAGAAGGTCGATGAAAGGTATTTAATAGATATTTTTGGTAATTAAACACAATATTTTTATAGCTTTTTATAAATATATATATAAAAGATGGTAATTAGCTATATATATACAGGCGGGAATAAAATATACGTCCAGTCAGGATGTGTGTGAAAAGATATAAGAAAAAATTGGGTTTTCTATTGATATATTGATGACAGTACCTCAGTAGCGTACTATTTTTATGAAAAAAAGGATGGAGTGTGTTAGATTTTATAATAAAAATATGAAAAATTATTATTGAACGATAAAAATGACCAATTTTCCGTTAGATTTGTAAATATACAACAAAAATATTGAAATTTATTTAAAATATTCTCATAATTGACGGTAAAAGTGTTTCATTCATCCCAAACCGTTTGAATTTTATCAAATAATGTCAAAATCCACTAATAAAACCTTTGCTTCAGGCAGCCAATGATGCAATTGAACCCTACAAAATAAAAATAAAACAGAACACAGAGTCAGATGCTGCAAATACAATACGCATGGCTCAAAAATGAAAGAAGGCTCAGGATGTGGAGTTTACTCCAGAGCATTAAGCTTAAGGACTTCCTGGAATCACTGGCAATAGCTAAAAATATTTGTGGTTTATTTCACGATAGGTACTTGTGGTGAGGCACATGTGAAATAAAAATAAACGGGGCACAAATTTACTTCTCCAGCATGAAAATTATTTTTTCTAATTTTGACATATAAAGTGACACTTTTTAAAACTGATTGACATTATGAAACGTCTTACTTTTTGTAACTAGTTGCATAAAGTAAAATTTTATGCAATTGGTGACGAAAAGGTATTTCAAAATTAGTGACAAAAAGAATTATTTTGTTTATTAAACTGTTATAATACAAGTTAAAAACATAAATTATACTTAAATTAATTAATTATCATAAATATTGATAACACAATTATTGCAATTATTCCAATTAATTCCCGACGACATATTTTTTTCATTGCTCGAGCTTGCTGTTATTTGGGAAGCGGCGCACATTGCATAGATGTTTCACCAAATATTTCTTGCGCTATAAGTTTTTTATTATTTATGGAATTTTCAACATATCCCTCCGCAACAGAGGTAGATTTCCAACCTCCATGCCTCTTTAATTTTAAAATATCAGCACCACTATCTGCTAGGAAAGTGGCAGAGCTTCTTCTGAAGCAGTGGCCAGTATATAGAACAGGATTTGAAAGACCTAGAAATGGTGCAATAACTTTTGGCAGACTGCTAAGTGTGTTAATTCCCACAGGATTCCTGGGGACGCAACTTAATATATTTTCTTAATATTTCAACAAGATTCGTATTTTCAATGTCTCCAGTGGTAATTGCAAACTGCCGTATAACTTTTGTTTTTGAAGGTGGGATATCAACACGAAAATGGCTTCCTTCGTCTATAACATTTTCAACTGGAAGAAATGTTAATTCTGTTTTTCTGCATGCTCCTGCCATTCCAATTATCATTGCAAACTTAGCCATTAAGTATTCTTTGTCATCAGCTTCCACTAAAAATTTGGCAAAACCTTCTTTAATAAAAACTTTTGACTTTTGAGCACTGTACCCGTCCGCTTGCCTTTTAATATATGCTACCAAATTTGTATATTTTTTAATATCAATATTCCTTTTC
Organism: Galerucella calmariensis; assembly: GCA_910591675.1. Lineage (NCBI taxonomy): Eukaryota > Metazoa > Arthropoda > Insecta > Coleoptera > Chrysomelidae > Galerucella > Galerucella calmariensis. The sequence continues at coordinate 192,572 of CAJUYG010000050.1, read as the reverse complement.
AGATTTAGTTCAGACCTTAACATTGAGTAAAGTGTCCAGAATGTGGAAACTTTTAGATCTTTCTTACCCTCAAAATATGCAAGTGAAACTTTCTCATTAACATGTTTAATTTTCTTCTCATCACACCACGTAACAAATTTTTCGTATGCCAAATCATAAACTGCCTTTGACTTTTTGGGAATTACTGATAATAGAGCATTACCTGCTGCCTCTTCAATATCGCTTGGTAGCTCTTCAGAACTTGAATCACTCATTTTTTAAAAATAAAACTGAAAATATATCAATCTCGCTAAAAACCTTCCGTCTAGACTTTTTTACAAAATGTCAAACTGACAACTAGCATGAAGTAACAGCAACAAACTAAATTTATGTTTTCCAAATTTTTATCAATTATATTAAATTTTATTTTTTTACTACTTTCTTCACAATTAGAAAAAATCTTGTATGCAATACGTTACGAAATGAAATTTTGTGTAACTTGTGAGTTAGTCACGCGTTACACAAAATTAGGCATTTCGTAACTGATGGCATAAATAGCTATTATTTCAACCGCCTGCAAGCTAACAAGCTCTAGCAATAAATAAATAATTTTTGAAAAATGTTTATGTACACAAAACACATGACAAGACAACGTCATTTGACCGTCGTAATTTGTCATTGAAGTTCCATACAGCGCCACCAATCAAGACAGTGGAACAGCTGAACTAATGTACAGATGCGTTCGTATTCTAAATTTTCCGTGCAACAAATCTCAAAAAAAAAATGAATTGAGATTTCATATTTTCAGAATCGAATTCTCTAGGCTTTCTTTTGGGGATAAGGTCTTGGCGTTCAAATTGGTGACCACAAATTGTCAAAACTGTCAAAATCACACCATCACTTGATGGCTTATATATTTTTGATAACAATCTAAAAACTGACCAATATACCTCATCCCCAAGACAAAGGTCCAAGTTATATTATGTTTAAATTTCAACTCTCAATTTTACTGTATTCTTTCTAGGTGCTGTGAGCCTACACACACCCTCCCTATACTCTACAGAACAGATACTAAAAATGTCAAAATCTACCTCAAAACCGTCTAATTTTCTCAAAAAATATCAAACTTCAAGTTTCATATGTACACGACATATATAATACTCATTTCTTATTAAATATTGAACCACAATAATATTGCAAGTACATTAGAAACATCTAAAAGTAACTTGCCTTGGTTTTAGAAAAAAAAAACTAACAAAACGATGTTAAAAAAAATCATGTGAAAGTATATCTACAAGGTATTTATATTTGTATGTATGTATGATACTCTCTATTATTGATTCCTCACGATTTCGATGATATCATTCATTAAATATTATTTGGATAGCGGACCATGGGTATCAATCATTACGTCATGTATGTATGGTACATTGTGTATGTTTTGAAAGGATCAAATTTTAACTCAGATGCGTAGACAGCAAAAAAAACAAACAAGGATAATATCACTTTTATACAAGTCTTTCTTTAATAATATATTTTCTTTAAAAAAAAACTGAATAATAATATTTTAAATATAATAAATAGTATTTTAAAAAAATATTACATTATTGTGGTTATTTTTCGATTTTGACTACGCCACTGGTTGAAAGAAGGTACTTTTCGGTACGTGGCCGAGATGCCTCCCACGAAGTGACCCGTCACTTTTTTTTCTTTTCCTCAAGTTGCCGCATCTCGAAATAATCTCGATTCTTTGGATAAAAAGAT
>CAJUYG010000050.1:169875-180829 GCA_910591675.1 Galerucella calmariensis | reverse complement strand
CACACTGTATATATCTATGCATATAACAAAAAAAAACAACAAATCTGATGTTGAATATATGGGTATAAGGTAACCAACAACCCAAACAATTGATAGACATCCGTATTTCTCACACCCTTGTAAAGCCAATATGTTCAAAAGTGTTTTATAATAGAGTGGGCTGTAACAATGGGTGTCACGTCAAACGGGGACAAGGGGAATGACTTCTCTTACATTGTGGTCTTGTAACAACCACCAAATGATGAATGTATTCGAATGGTTAGAAACGTTGCAGACCCCTATACGCATCATTACACCTTAACGGATACTTTAAAAAAATTTAAGGGAGGGGGGGGAGGTAGAGAAAGGAGAGCTTATACCGAAGGATTAACAGATTTCGTCCCTCTAAGTCGATAATATGGGATTATGTCGAGGAATTATCAAAAAATAATCGAAATTTCTTTTAAATTGAATTAAAAAATTTATATTTAACCAAATTTTCTAAATAAAAATGACCAGAGTTGAATAACGTATGTCTCTGGGGTGTAGAGACTTTATATTGACTTGTTCTATCGGGACCTTTCAGTTGCCGCTAACAAGCACCAGCTAGTAGGTTAAATGAGTTAATAATTCTAGATTGATGAACTTCCGTAAATATATGAAACAATTATTTTTACCGACGGGGCTCTTTTATATTTATATACAGTGGCGTAACACGACTGTATTTCATATTATATGTAATCAAAATCCCTGTTACATATCGAGCTGTTAAAGAACCTAGAGTTGTATGATCTGTCAAGTCTCGATAATCTTTCATTCCATAGCTATGAAGGTAGAGTTTGTTCAGCCATCCTTTGCCGTTACGTCATACATTGTCCAGCTCGCTCTCTCATTCGTGAAATGGATGAGACGGAATTATGACGTCATTAACGTATTTCTTATCTAAGGTCAACATAAATTTTATCTGTTACTTTTGACAGTTCTGTTGTAATATTTTAACATATGTAATTGATAATAATTTTGAGTTTAAGTGTAAAATAACATTCAAGTAATATAAGACATACGTAAAACAGCAGAATACGTCTCCCATTATGACGTAACGGCAAAGGATGGCTGAACAAACTATATAGCCAAAATGTTATCTGTCAGATGTCAGTGGAAAAAGTAATTAGAAGAATAGAGATACAACTAACTAGAAATGCTACTAAAACCTAATCGAAAATGGACATACAAAATTAAACGAATATCAACAAAAATAAATATAACTGACATTTGACATAACCAGTGACAGAATAACAGACATTAAATGGTGACATGGCAAGAGTTCCTGGAATTTTTGGCCACCGATGTGCTGTGTATTCAGCTAAAAAGTCATTTTAAATTTCAAGATTTACGCTTTGGGGGTGTATTCATTATTTTAATAAAGCAATATAGATGTTCGCAATGATAAAAAACATGCAAAAATTTTATGTTTTAAGGGGTAGACATTAACTGTCATTCTTGTCACTTTTGTTGGCCACACTGACCTTAGACTGAACTCCTCTATTGAAATACAAAAGATAAAATTATTTTTCTAGATCTCTTACCAATCGAATATAACAGGAAAATATCTCCGTGTAAATATTATTCATGCGTTTATTCAAAGCCTATAATATTTCACGTCAAAATCTGATAGCAACGCCTCAACACCGGACAAAATATGATTTCGATTCTCCTAAATTTCCACGCGATACAATGGCATTGTGTCCAGAGGATCACATTCTTTTTTTTTTTAGCTGGAATAGCGATGAATAGTGGGTGTTCGCATTTTGCACAACAAGTAACAACCGAACAAAGCACGTGCCTCGAAAACACAATGGCCAGAGTGTAAAAACGACGAACGCAGCCTCGTGGTCACTGGATGAATTATATCGGTCTGGACTTTGGTCGGTACTCTTGACACTAAACGTACTTTATTAACGAAGATTGTGTTTGAAACTGTTGTAAATATACAGATTAACTTACAGAAGTACCATAAATGTGATATACTACAGTTTGAAGATGTTTGTAATTTTATTTATGAACTAGACGGTTTTTTTTTCATTTGTTAAAATTGAACGAGATTTCGAATTTTTATACAGTGTGGAAACCACTTAAGGAATAAAATTCTTTATGTCATTATTTTAGAAAATTATAAAAAAAAGCCGAGACACGTCAACTTTTGAATTGAGTTGTGCGTTATGTAAACATATATTTAAATGTACAGGGTGATTCATGCAAGTATGCCATAGTCGGTGTTGTTTTTTTTTAAATGAAACACCCTGTATATTTGCATATTTTTGAAATCCTCTTAATGAACCGACTCCAACAAACTAAATAATGTATGGTCAATTATGAATTATACAGGGTGAAATTTTTATTTTCACAGTTATTAAACACATACATAAAATACCTGATGTATTTGATTTTAATACATTGAAATAAATGCTCAAAATGTTCTCCACCCAGTTGGCAATAGCACAGTCTCCTATAGAACTCCTCCTTAACTTTGTTTAAAGTTTGAGGTGAAATGATCCGTATTTCTGTAGTTATCCTGTCCTTGAGGTCTACAATGCTAGTTGGTTGTGTTGCATATACTTTGTTCTTGAGATAACCCCACAGAAAAAATCTAACGGCGTAAGGACTGGCGATCTAGCTGGCCACTCAATAGTACCTCTTCGTCCAATTCATTTATTGGGGAAGATTTCATCTAAATAAGTTCTTACCATTAAATCATAATGGGGTGTTGCCCCGTCTTGCTGGAACCAAACATTTTCATTCGGTAAGCTAGGATCTATTGCGTTGGGATATAAGTTTGCCGACGCAGGAATAACTTCATTTCTAAGCATATTTAAATATTTTTCAGCTGTCAAATTTCCATCTATAAATATAGGACCAATAATATGGTCGCCTATATGATACCGGCCCAAACGTTCACCTTTTGAGGGTACTAAGTATGTGTTTCACGCATTCAATTAGGATTCTCTGCTGACCAATATCTACAGTTCTGTCGGTTTACCTCTCCATTCAATGTGAATGTAGATTCGTCAGAAAAAAGAATGGTACCAAGAGCTATCTCATTTCTGTTCAGCTTATTCATCAATCTTTCGCAGAAATCCATTCTACGATCTGTTAACTCCTGCACAAAAGTTAATTTGTAGGGATGAAGTTTTTCTTTATGAAGACATCTTAGAACAAGTTGTATGACTAACATTATTTTCACGGGCAATTTGACGTGTACTTGAACTTGGATTCTCTTCGACACTTAACAAAATATCCACTTTCACATCATCTTCAACGAAGTGTGGTTTTCTTTTCAATGGTTTGACATGTCCAAGTTTAGGGTTTAGGTTTAAATAAGGAAGCCTTGAATATTTGACGATGACCAGAAAAAACCTACGTTTAACAGTAGGATTTCTGACTGGTCACTGTCAACTAAGGAAACACCTCCATGCTATGGGGCTAGTTCTCCAGCCCCAGCACTTCTTTTTGGTCAATGCTAGTCAGTGGCGCATCCAGAGATCAATTCTGGGAGGGGTAGAGGCAATATTTAAGTAAGACTTGAAAAAAATTTGTGATGAAAAGTATATTACCTATGTCTGTGACAAAAATACTTGGATAAATATTTGAAAAAATGTGAGAAATGGAGCCAGTATAATAACAATAATAATAATAAATAATAAATAAACTTCATTGAAGTAAGAAAGCGCTGCTGCCGGATAGAACAAAAAATCACTGCAGTTGATCTTTATTCCTGGGGGGGGGGATAATTACCCCCATCACCCCCCCCCGTATATGCGCCCCTGATGCTAGTATTGGATTGAAATTTCGAATTAAATATTGTAAAACTGTTGTCAATGGTGGTGTTTATGCAGTTTGAAGAAAGGTAGGCTATAGATTACCCACCTGCGAGCTTGAATAAAAAATATTAATGTTTAAAAAATGAAAAAAAAGCTGCAACAATAATAAATCCCAATAATTCTCAACTCAACACAAAAATTCGGAGGTGAAAAAAATACGCCGCCGTCTAGATTCTAGAAGAAATTTATGATAAATCGACTTTGAAATTCCATTTAGATTCTTCGCATTGTGCTCGAAACTCGACTCGGTCCGAAGTTGTTTTTTTGTAATAAAATTTATTATTTTCTGTTGTACAACCCGATAGAGGTGAGAGATTGTTTGTCTTTTTAATATACGGACGTAAATCATTTTCGATGTGATAAATAATATTTATAGTTTTATTAAAAAAAAATAATAACCCGTGAATGAAAAACATATTTTTGCGATGGCATTGAAAAATAGAAAGAAACAGATGTGTACAATTGCTGAATACTTTTACTGATTATTTTTTTCTCTTGTCAAAATCGGACATTTTGGTGGTTTTAACCAATAGCAATACATTATTCTAGCCAATCATTCGGTATTATACTTGATAATTCTGCTTCCTCATCGATAAAACCTTGTTTACATCGAAACGTCAAAATTTTACCTTGAATTTGTCATTATTGACAACTAAAAGTGCTTCGATTGAGTGCCATCACCCAAGAGAATATTGAACATTCAGGTAATACAAAATTTTAAATTGTTGAAAAAAATAATCTTCCCAAATACAACTCGCTCTTCAAATTTTATCACATAATTTTTTATTTTCATCACTCAAACTTGTTTATTTGAGGCAAAAACATTCAAACAAACCGAATTAGATAAAATCCCTCGTCCTAACGGACTCGTGATCTTATCAATCGGTTTGTATTCATATTTTTGCCAAATAAACAAGTTTTCGTGGAAAAGAAAAAATTATCGATAAAATTTGAAGCACTCGTGGTATTACCTTTGATAATACGCTCTCTATACGCTCTCTATTATTTAGATACTAGTCTTTGCGTTATACTTGTCAAAATACCCCTTAATTACTTAGCGTACTTACACAACTTAGAGAGACTATATAGATATATGTTTATTCTATAGGGACCAGATTACTTGTACGGAATATTATACCTGCCGGACACGGGGACCAAATTACCTCCTAAATATCTGTGAGGTCATATTTGGGGACCAAATTACCAACTCCGCATCACTTATCTTTTTTATAACAATCTCAAACTTGACCAAAATACCTCATCCCCAAGACAAAGGTCCAAGTTATATTTTGTTAAAATTTCAACTCTTAATTTTACTGCATTCTTTAGATTTGTTGCATACAAAATGACCTAAATTTTGCCAAGGGTGCCAACTGTTTTGAGGTGTCTAAATTGTGTACTAAGTTAAGGACTTAAGTTTTTTTATAGAGCTGTATAAATCCAATAGAACACGACATTTTTCCTTGATCCACTACTATGGTGGTCGAAACTATTGCTCTTACTAACTTTATTTTATAATGAAATAAAATAATAAATTCCTGTAAGCTGCTTTTGAACAAACTAAGTAACCTGGGTCGTTCGCTACTTATTTTCCAACCTCTCTGTATTTAATTTCAGAGGTACAACAATATTTTTTCCAACACGTTTTATAAAACTGTTATTTCCACTGTTTAGATTTTCTAAAAATACTTTCATTCATTACAAAACATTGATAATACAATGTAGAATTGAAAGTTTGATGAATAAACTATTATTATACCTTCTTATACAACCTTTCAACTATTATACATACAACAAATATTCTTCACATGGGAAAATGTAATGTAGGTATGTCGAAGATAGATTGATTGATGTTAAATATGTTGATAAAAAACAATATATTGTTTACAAGAAAGTTACCTACTACATAGAATGAAAGGTTTCTTTTGCTGTTTAATTTAAATGATTTACTTTTATGACAATAAATAAGGATTAGCTTAATATATCTTTCTTTCTTTCTCTTATCCTTATGCCTTCTCAGGCGTCGAATTGGAGTTCTTCCAGAACCCATATTTCCATTCTTTTCTGTCCCTGGCTAATGCCTTCATCTCTCCCAATCACTTTCCTTTGTTCTTTCCAATTTCTTCAATCTGGTCTATCCATCTCCTCCTGGGTCTTCCTCTTTGTATTTTTCTTGATATTCCCATTTCTATTACTATTCTATCTTGCTTCATTCTTACTAGGTGTCCAAACCAGTTCAATTGTTTCTTTTTAATATTTGATATTATTGGGAATGATTAGTTATGCTTCTGATTTCTTCGTTCCTTACTTTGTCCCATTTCGTTTTTCCTGCTATTCTCCTTAAATATTTCATTTCCATTGCATTTATTTTTGTCTCATCTTTTTCTGCAGTACCCAGTTCTCACTGGCATAAGTTATAGTTGGTACTGTAATTTTGTTGTATATTTCCAGCTTTGTATTTATATCAATGTATTTATGACTTAGTAATGTTCGATTTAAGGAATAATATAATCTTGTTGATTTATTTGCTCTGTTATTAAGTTCTGGGTCTATTTTTCCATCTTCTTTTAAAATACTTCCTAGGTTGGTCCTAGGTTGGTTGTTACTATTTCTAATGTTTTGTGATTACATTTCAATTCCTCGTAATTATTCCCCTGTTTTTCATTTACTATCATTACTTTGGTTTTCTCTGTATTTATTGCCTTTTTATTTCCTTCACTATTTTGTCCATAATAATAACAACAAACAATAGTGGGCTTAAGCTATCACCTTGTTTTATACCTTAATATATAGGAGTCCAAAAAATCAGTTTTCAAGTAAAAAGTCGTTTGAGAGAAATGTAGGTAGAAGGAAAAAGAATAAAAGAAGGATATGAATCTCCGATAAAAAGCTATGTAAGTAACTCTCGCAGTTTATTCACAAGGATAGGACCTTTGAAAAGTCTTGGGACTCAAACAAATCTATTGGATATATTGGATGATTATTAGTCCAATAATTACATAGAGCTATTGCTCAAGCTTTACAGAGAACGACCGAATCAAAACTTTTTTGTATATTGGTAGATAGAAGCAGATTTGCCTGTCAATTACGCACTGTCAGCTGCCAAAGATAATCTTCTTGCTACCTCCTTTCCTTATCTTCCTGGAAAGACAAGCTATATGGACAAAACAGTCGTAAATGAAGCATAAGATAATTGTAAAAATCGCAGTATCTTAGGAACGACCTCTAGCATAATGCTTTCAACAGTAAAATATGACCTATACGTTGACTAACAAGTCTTTGTAGTCTCAAACATCATATGGTACGAATCGAACCGTCGGAAGCATTATCTAACTGTCTATACCAGTACTCTGTGGGTTGTTATCGGACCAAACAACATGCTTCTGATGTTTCAGACTCATTTAAAACAGCTCCATCAACACAAGTATACAAGCTCGTTTGGCATATATGAATTGGAATGCTGGTGATCGAGTAGTGACCATAAGTGCTGGGAATTCATCCGTTCAGAGGTGGTGCAGGGTACAGTTATTGTGTTTGATTGGAACATGAACAAGTTATTAATAATAATGCTGTTATTGACGATATATAAGGCTCGATCTAATAGTGCAAGATTTCCTGGGTACCTATAGTCGAAGACTTTTATGGTATCCCACATTTGGCACTAACAAAGAGTCGTGAATTCGCATGAACCGCCCAAATAGGCACTCGAATAAATTAGTTAGAAGACAAATTGATCAAGGCTGGTTCAAGGACCTAGTTGAAAGCTTCTAAATTCGGCTATTAGTTGATATCAACATACAAATATAAAACATTAAATTTTTAAGTGACCAAAATAATTAAAGTACCCATGTACTCACCTTCATCTCTTGTTTGATATTGAATGATTGACCCTCCACTTTGATGCACTGTACCTCTATCCGACTATTGCACAAAATATTGCTAACAATTCGACAAAAATCAGTCCACAAAAAATTCATAAACAATCCACAAATCTCTTCATATATATATAATGAAAAAAAACTGCTGCTCTCTAACCAGTAGAACACGCACAACTGCCAAGGCCCGTAGCGATGTAAGCGCGTTTGGAAGCGAGATATCCTGCCGAAACGCTTCTATTGGTCCTTTACACTTGAAAGGACATGCACGGATTGCAATGGGGGCTGGACGATATCGAAAACTCCGCCTTTTGGGGAATAGTATTCAATACTGGTAGGATTGAAGATACTGCGTTTGTTTTTGTTGGCGGTTTCATAACTGTCCGGTTTTTGGGAGTGATTTTATCATGAAATTTTGTTGAATTTAAAAGTATAACGGGATTAAAATGGGTGTGATCTTATTATACAGTGAAGTTGTAAAGAAAAGGTCAATATTTTATATAAAACTACACTTTTTAAATAATTTTACGTTCAGACTCTTAGGAACTGCTCAATTATTACGTAAACAGTTTGGGAGGCAGGGGGTCTTTGTTTTGCTTATACACTCAGGTGCAAAAAAACGGGCCCCCTATTTTTTCTCAAAATCGGCTATATTTGTTTATTATTTTGGCTTTTGGTTTACACTTTTTATATTTTACCAACAAAGGACTTCCTCCTGGTATAAAAAGACAAGAGTATGTTACTTAAACTAAACTTAATAAACAATGACATAAATAAAGGAAAAATACATGTATACTTAGTAAAATTTATGTTAACAGCAGCAAACTTTAGAGGTACAGAAAACAAAATTTAACACATAAAATAGACTTTAGTATTTGGTATTTCCTCCTCTAGCCCTAATTATTGCTTGCATACGGCGTGGTATCCCACTAATGAGCTCACGAACTGCATTCTGAGGAATATTCTTCCATTCTTCTTGAAGAGCTACACGAAGCTCATTTAGTGTGGTTGGTGCTATATAGCCCGACTTCTAACACGTCTGCCTAACATGTCCCACACATGTTCTATAGAATTTGCGTCCGGAGAACATGCTGGCCAGTTCATTTTTTCAATGCCAACTTCTGTCAAGTATTCACTGATACGCATCTCGCTGAATGAGGTCTAGCGTTGTCCTGCATCAGGATACAGTTATCGCCAATAAATTGAGCGAATGGAACCACCTGATATGCCAAAACTTCCTCAATATACCATTGTGCAGTCAGTGAGCCCACATTGATAAACACTAATTCCGTAGAGGCTTCACTTGATATGCCTGCCCATACCATTACGGAACCTCCGTTATGACTCAGCCTAGGGCTAAAAGCACATTCTTGGAATCGTTCCCCATTTCGTCTCCATACTCGTTTTCGTCCGTCTGGTGAATGTAGCGAGAACCTGGACTCATCGGTAAAGAGTATATTACTCCATTGCATAAGATTCCAATTGCTATGTTCACGAGTAAAGTGCAATCTCGCTACCCGGTCACGTGGAAGTAACTTAGGCCCAGTTGCTGGCCTAGAAGCTTTTAACCCAACCTCATGTAATCTTCGGCGAACTGTCCATTTACTTACATTTTTACCACGAACCTCCAGAAGTCGATTTATTGTCTGTACTAAAGTCAAATGGCGATTCCTTAGAGAATTTAGTACAATAAATCTGTCATCTCGAGCGGTAGTTACCCGTATTCTACCACTACCAGGCCTTCTTGTGTTTCTTCCAGTATCCCCAAAACACAAGGGAGCTGCTCAATTATTACGTAAGCAGTTTGGGGGGTAGGGGGTCTTTGTTTTGCTTATATTTTTGATGATATAGGGGGCTCCAGATGGCGATTATGTTAGCAGTAGCTATTTACTTTTTTACACATTGTCCAACGAAACGCATTTTTGGGGACTCCCACAAATAATGAACTAGCTTAGAGTCATGTAGGGGAAATACCCTGCGCTATTGTCATCCTCTATGCTATCTTTTCGTCAGTCAATTTTGATCTTCCAAAAGTTTGGAAAGGTCTATCCAAATTGACTGAGTTTTCGATCTACTTAGTTCTATCTTTGTCTATCTGTATCTGTAGAGTAGGCTCACAATGATTCTACTCACCTTATCCTAAATGGGTCCAGGGTACTGCTCATCAAATATTTTGCAAACCACGGCTCTTTGTTTTTCCATCAAAAGATGATATTTGGCCCCCCCCCTAATAAAAAAGTCTGCGCACGCCTATGTGTATATCTAAGGGGGATTGAGATGAATATGGTAGTAGAAAAAACGGAAATTCAGCAGTAGAATTACATTTTTTTCTATAAGGATTAAGGATCAATACGTATTCATAGATATAACTTTTTTTTTCGAAAATATAGAAAATTCTAGTGTTTTACCGAGGTTGGGGTGTGAAAATAGGGGTGTAAAGGTGAAGTTGACGTGTGGAAGTGTTCATGCCGACAATTGGCAACAATGCGGAAGCTAACTCAACACTGCATGCCGTACACGTTTTGAATTCTAAATGACCTTTTGCCATGAGTAACTTCCAAGAGTTTGCACGTTTAATATCATCGATATAACTTTTATTATTTACAAATTTTTTTATACAAAAGAGGGGGTTGAATAGATAGAACATTGAGAAGTTGTCATCATGTATTTTTCGAAATTGAAATTTTGCTATTCTGACTTTGGCGACTGGTAAAATAAAATTCCCGCGGGATAAAATATTGATGAATTTTTTCCTGGTAGATCAGTCCTTTAAGAGTGTCCTGCTGAAATTTGAGCCCAAAATTCACATTTTTGTGGCCGCTATGATTTTTTAAGTAGATGAATGATTTTTAATCTTCCATTTCCATAAGGCACTGTTTCATATTTTGAGTGGAAACTTCTAAGCCGTACAGTAAAACGATTTGCAATTTATGTTGATGGATTTGACATAAAATTTACTAACAAGGCGAATTTTTTCTTATTTTTTTTGTTAAAATCCTCCCAGATATAGCGCGTTAACTTTGACTTAAGTTATTTTCCCAAATTTTTTTCTACCCTTATTTTGACGATCTGTAAAATGCCAACCCCTTAGCCCAAAGTATTTTTCAATTTATTTTCTAGTAGCCTGATCTCTTGAAAGTGTCCTGCTGAAGTTTCAGCTCAATAATCAGATTTTTGTAGCCACTACGATTTTTCGAAATGATGGAAATTTTTTCAAAAAAA
>CAJUYG010000050.1:159635-169865 GCA_910591675.1 Galerucella calmariensis | reverse complement strand
ATCGAGTGTAACAAAAACCCACAGCTTATTAATACAAAATTAGGAGAACGTGCAATAGACACGTGGCCTTAAAATCACTCATAAAACCATTCTTCCAGAATTGATACACGTATTGTACGCGACAATTGAGACTCGAAAAAGGGACACGTGTACAGAGTAGACATCAAAAAAACTAGATAAGAAAAATTCATTGAGTTGTTACTTATAATACACTTAGTTTTGACACATTTAAATACGCTGGGAACGTTTCAGAATCAATATTTACCATCCACAGGATTAACTCAACATTATATGTACTTATACCTATGCAGTCTTTTTTTTAATCTCTAAAAAATATGGTGTTCTAATTCAATTTTACATTAAAATTAATAAATAATAAATCAATATAGATTGTAACTATCAGTTTTAACCCAGCGGCATGGCGCCATATCAAGATACGAAAGTATATATGGACATCAAGTTAACATGTTTTATAACGCCATAAAGACTTATGGGTTATACCTATGGCTATTCTTCAACGTTGAGAAACATTAACTTACAAAGTCTAGATTGTGAATTTGGTGAAGTGAAGAATGAATTTTTTACTGGTGAATTATTTTTTCAAGTGTACTGCTAAAGTTTTAGCTTGATATCTTCATATTTTTGTTACTGGTACGTTTTTAAATCTCAATACTGTATTTTAGAATTATTTTTTGAAAAAACTGATCATTCCAGTCGCCTTTCCAACAAAAAAAACCCTACTTTCCAAATTTTTAGTCTTAACAACTCAATATTTTTCGAAATATTGAATTAAATTTTGATTTTTTTTCCAAAAATGTTTGCTGCTCTTACTTTAGCGACTTGTATTTTGAAAACCCCGTATGATATGATATTGCCAAATTTTTTCCCAGTATATTAGTAAATCGAAGGTGTTTTGCCAAAATTTCAGCTCGATATTACAATTTTTCTAGCTTGTACAATTTTTTAATATTTCAATATTCTTTTTCACGTACACCGTCCCATATTTTTGTCTATAACTTCCACATTTTTAATCACAACCACTCACACTATGTGTTAATCAAATAAACATAATATTTACTATCCAATGAACTCATTTTCTTCATTTTTAGTTGATTAGTTTTTGAGATAAAGCGCGTTAAAGTTGGCATAATTTTTCTTTCACAAATTTTCACTACCCTTACTTCCACTACTGGTAAAATGAAAACTCCCAGGGAGATATTCATTTTTCATTTTTTTCCCGGTAAATCAGTCTATCGAAAGTATTTTGCCAAAATTTCAGCCCAATAATACTATTTTTATAGCTTGTACAATTTTTTAAGTTATTTAAAGAATTTTTAAAAACCTCAATATTCTTTTTCACATACACCGTCTCATATTTTTGTTTATAACTCCCACATTTTTCATCACAACTACCCCTACCATATCTTAATCAAATAAGCATAAAATTTACTATCCAATGAATCTATTTCCTCAATTTTTCGTCAACTAGTTTTTGAGCTATAGCGCGTTAAAGTTGGCATACATTTTCTTATACGGATTTTCTCTACCCTTACTTCCACTACTTGTAAAATGAAAACTCCAAGGGATATATTTATTTTTTATTTTTTTCCCAATAGATCAGTTTTTTAGGAATGTTTTCCTGAAATTTCAGCTCAATATTCACATTTATGTGACTTATACAATTTTTTAAGTTGATGGATGTTTTAATGAAAATTTCGATTACCTCATTTTGGCTCAAATTTAAGTGTGTTTGTCTCCAATTTCTTCAATTTTAATTATTTTTGAATTAAAAATAAATAGGAACAAATACCGCTCAATAATAATTTTAAAGTTTAATCTACAATGAGAAAAATGTTATGTTATATCATGTATAGCGATCCATACTTTTCGAATCGATGTTTTAAAAACAACTAAAAATAAAATCAGCTCCGTATAGAACAACAGAAAGTATTATTGATTTACAGTTTAGCGAAATCAAAGTCGGCCTATAAAACCTTGCCACAATAATTCATAAAAACTTTGTTAGCGATGTCCGACCCCCGGCAATTTCTGTCTGCTACTTGACTATAATTCTGTCAGAGGATGTTTATTTGCCTCTTTGCGTTTAATTATACCGAATCAGACCGCACGTCACTCAACGAAACAATACGTGCAGATTGCTCGATGAGCATATCGAAGAATCGAGTTGATACTTTAATCCTTTAATTGCGTGATTTAATCTTGTGTATAGACCTATGTCGCAGGTGTGGAAATTGTAAAAAAAATAAAAGCCCAAAAATCGTCAACTTCTCACCTACTAATCATTTTTTTTTAGACGACGTTATCTGAAAGTTGCTCGTTCTGTATTCACTTAGGTACATACCGAAAGTTGCGTTTTGTTAAAGTAGTTAAAGTGACAGTTCCGTACTGTAAAGCACTTTCGGGACGCTTCTGCTGAAATGGTTATAACCATGTATATATATTTTTTAAAGGAGCCGTCCCTTCGCCGCCACCACCTCAGTCTCTTGGGCTTATTGTGAATTCTCCTAGCATTCTGGATACAGCCTATTCAGCCAGTCCTTTCCCTGTATTAGCTCATACAGGTTCTTTACTGGTTGGTTGTAGAAGTCTTCTGGAGTCATTTGGGGTCTTAAATTTAGTTTTTGCCTCCTGTGGTCCAGCGTCTCACAGTTGCATAATATGTGCAGAGCTATTTCAGTGTCCTTTTTGCATCTCCTGCATGTGAGGTCTCCGTTATACAGCCCTATTTTGTTCAGGTGCTCCTTTGTGGGAAAGTGTACCGTAAGAAGCCCCGTTATGATGCGTAGTTTGTTCCTGCTCATTGAGAGCAGTTCTTTTGCTACTTTTTCTGATGGTTCTTTCATAAATTTCTTCCCATGTGTTTGCCTGGGCGTATTCTTCCAGAGTTTTATGGATTGTACTTTTACCCACCCTTTTAACCATAACCTAGTGGAGCATCTGGAGATGCCCATATATGGTTCGGATCCGTTCATCAGTGTTAACGATCCTGCTCTTCCTTTGTGACCTGGGACCCACTCCAGTGTTACACTGTTCCGAGTTGCCAGTCTTCTAAGTTCTTCGCCTCATTCCCATACCAGCCGAGATGTTATATACCTGTATATTAATTTGGGAGCACCTATTTTAAAAAGTGATAGATGATTGAAAATTGAAGCTTTTATTAAAACAGAAAATCATTCTCACAAAAGTAAATTTAACCTCTTCAGCTAAATTATTCACAATTGTTGAGGAATCTATTTCTATTGCCACATCCCGATGAATACTCATATTGCGGCAGTATGCTAATAAAAAATTATTGTACCTTTATTGTATTTTCTATGGGGAGGGTTTGTACTCCCAAACCCCCCCCCTTATATACGTCCCTGTTAATAATAGAAAATATTATTAACCACTAATAGAGAAACTCAACTTCTCAATTGGCTTGAAGAAGCAATAATTGTCAACTTCACATCTAGTAGTGGTAAAAAATGATTATTATAATTAAAAGGAAAACACTTTTAAGCATAAAATTTCACTGTTTTCCCATATAAATCTGTAGGTACAAAAAATATCGACAAAAATCGTTTCTGATGTAGACGAGCTATCGTCCCCAGGTTTTTCTTTTTTTGTACAAACACAAATCGCATAATAAACTTAATCCGGTGAGTTGGGAGAACTGTATATTTGCGAAGCCGGATGGTAACCATGGAAACGGATCAGCTAACGACAGAGATAGAGGGAAATCCGAGAGGCGGCACAGTGTACAGTCGAAACGCCAGAGGAGAACTTGGATAGAATGGTGGAGGTGCCAGGAGGACATCCAGTCTGTCAAAACAGTAGCGTACTCTGTAAAATATTATTTTTTCACTTCCATCAATACCATATGCTGAAAATGCTGAGTTTTTTTATACAATTTTTTTTCATAAAACTAAAGGTTTTTTGGAACAAAGAAATTTTTCTGTAATCCTTAAGGAATTTTTTGTATATTTTTCTGGGGAAAAAGGTCAGTTTTAAGCTATTTTTAGAAATAATCATTTGATCTATCCAACTTTCTTAAATGTTATAACAAAACTCAAGAGCATAATGCTCTTTGTTTTGCTCAATAACCATGCAGTCTAACCAGGCGACCCTGGGAAGCTGGCGCCGAAGAAATATTTGGCGATGACCAGGAAAACCCTACGTTTAACAGTAGGATTTCTTACTGGCCACTGTCAACTAAGGAAACACCTCCATACTATGGGGCTAGTGGACACACCTCTATGCAGGATGTGTGAACAGGAAGATAAAACTGCCTTAAGTGAGTGTCCTGAGTTATCGTCAATAAGAGAGTGTGTGTTTGGTGAGTCTTCGCCTACACCTGTCGATATAAAGGAGAGTGTCTTCCGATGACCTAGAAGGACAACTCCTCGGGAGGATGTACAATGGGTCACATGTGGCCTAAGTGCTGTAAGCCTACTACACTCACCCTCTTCACTCTACAGATACATGTTACCTATTATTTATTTAAAATAATAAGGCAAGATAGATTGCAACGGCGACTCAATGTGGAGAGCACCTCAGGGGTGAATTCGGAGACCATACTAATATCAGCTCAGGGAGTAGTCTTACCGGTTCACAGGTAATCCTACTTTATTTAAGTTATTGAAGTTATATCGAAGTTAATGAGATAATAGATGAAGTTAAGAAACCAAATGAATTTAATAAGTTAATAAATCAAGTTAAGGAATGTAATTAAAGTTAATCAAGAAAGGTAAGTGGGCGCCACCCTGAATAATATTAGTCGCATTGTTTTTCCCCTCACAACTCTCTATCAACAAACCTGGAAATTCTGGAAGGGAAGGAATATGAACAACGTTGTTAAATTTACAAGTTGTATAATGATTTTAAAACTAATATCAAAGTCTATATATTCCAATATATAGACTTTGCTAATATCACAGTGAATGAATGCTGTTTTATGTTGTTTGTTGTTTTACGTTGTTTTACTTTCCTTAGTTTCTTCGGACAGGTCCTAGGTGTCTGATGTTAATCCATGATAATTTAGTTCATGGAAACTACCTCATAGAAACTACTTCATAGAAAGCTCTTCGTTCGGAATGTCACGTACAAATTGGCAGGTACAAAGTGGCAGGTACAAAGTGCTAGGAAAGATACAGTGTATCAGCAATAGTTACATTTTTTTTGTAAAATTCAGGATATCTGCAGTAATTCGGTTTACAATTGGTTACAGATATTCATTTAAGAACGTGGTTCATAAAACAATATCCTGTATTTTACTATTAAAAAAACAAAAGAAGCAATAAAGAAATGTGAAATGATACGATATGATATTATTAAGGAAATCTTATTCATTTCTATTAATCAAAGAAATCAAAGAAACAATATATAAATAACATAAAAACTCAATTTTATTTTATTACTTATTTCAATCACAGAAGGCGAAAAAAAAATGTTTTAAAGACTTCAACTATATACATGTGAACCTTTTATCACCTGTATAAGAAAAACTAGAAAAACTATACCAAAGAGCAAGATAAGAAAACCAATATCGCTGTATGTGTGTATCTGGCGCTTATCTCTAGGAGCAACAAGATATAAAAGCAAGAATCAGAAATGAAAAGCATATACGTAAATGCAACTTACCATTCACATTGAATGCACTTTAAAAAAAAAGTTTGAGGTAAACCTCTCACAAGAAATTAAAATTAACCTCATCGGTTCATGGTTCACAGGAAAAAGAAAGCTTAATTTTACTACTGGCTATTAAATTGAACCATGCGATGAGCAATGGACATACGTTGCTTATCCCTTTCCTGTTCACATGCTCTGCTTTGAAAGAGAATTTACATATTGGTAGTGTGTTCTTAATTTCTCTCTCTATAGGAGTGAAGAATTGAAATATTTGACCAATATCAGTGTATACTGATCCTCACCAACGGAGATTATCCGTCGCACATTAAATGTAAAAATTTGCCTTTCAGCGGTGATCGTTGCTACAGGTTCTCGACGAGGATCACATGCTGGTAAGGAAAAAGGACTGGCTACTCGCCGTCCGGTAAATACTTAAATATTTCAATGAAATTTGGATAGTGTCCAATTTGTCATCCCCATATCTGTCTAACTTCTCCCGTGTCTACGTCAATGGATAGAATGGCGGAGGTGCAGGGAGTTTACAATCAACTCCGGAAACAAGCGTCTGAGACTAGTGAAGTCAGCAATCAGAGCGCTGCTTACAAAGGAGAGCATTTCCGGATTGTGCGATCAAGGCTATTTATCAATTATTATAATATCAGGATCTGGAATTTCTTCCTTTTGAAACGTACAGCTTTCTCATTTACTTTACTTTATTCATCATTGAAAGCGTGTTATTATGTCTAAAGTTGTTTTAAGTTTAAATTGATATCGAGTGTATATACATTCAAAACTTATACAACATGTATAAGAAAACCTTACACCTTTTTTTGACAATTTCACTATAGTAAATTGATGACTGACAAAATTTGAAGGTTTTGAACTGGCAATTTTTTGTCTTGTCGCGGTAATTTTTTGACGTTTAATATATCAAATCTATGTGTATAAAATTCTTTCACTCTGTGATAAAATTCAATATAAAATCTTTGTTAGTGGTTTCTAAGAAAAGTAAGTTGTTTATTTATTTATTTAACTGTCTAAAAATTATTATAACTGTTTCAAAAATTTAAATAAGTATTATTAACATGAATAATACAAGATTTGGAAATAATTCAATGAATGAAATAGAGAGTACAATTATTAAGCAAAGCATACCGCGAAATACAATGAAGACAAGAAAGTCTGCGTGGGAACAGTTTAGAATGTTTCTGGACGCACGTAATTATACGTTAGAAAAGGATACTTCTGAACAAGTTATAGCAAAAATTCTTGAAGATTATGGTTTTAACATGAAAAAAAGAGATGGAACTGATTATATTGAAGCTAGTGTGAAAACACTTTGGAATACGACTGCTCAAATGGTTCAGGAAAAATATTTTCTAGAATTTAACATCAAAATTGATCCATTTGAAGATATTACCTATATAAATTTGCTAGATTGGCCAGGGATACAAAACGTAAAAAGCTTCAGGCTGAACCTGAAACCAGAAAAAGAAGTTCTAACGCGTTTACCAGAGAAGAATTAATGGAAATGGTAGAAAGCTATTCTGAAGATAGTCCTGATGGGTTACAAAAAAAGTTTTTTCATTTATGTTCGTTCGAATTAGCATGGCGTGGAAATGAAGCTGCTAATTGTGATATTAATTACTTTAAAAAAGAATATGATAATAAAGGTAATTTTACTAGCAGGGTAGAATATAATCCAATCCTTTCCAAAAGGACACAAGGAGGATCAAAAGCTTTATCTGGCAGTAAGTGGCTGGTAAGAAATAATGCTAACAACAATTTGTGTCCCGTTCGTTTATTTTTAAAAATTATTGAAAAAAGAGAATCCAATCCTTATCTAACAACAACAAGATTATTTTTAACAGTACATCCAAATTGGAAGAAAGGAATATGGTACAAAAGTTCACCATTGGCAATTAATACAATTTCAAAGTGGACGAAAATATCGGCAGAATCAATTGGTATAGACACAAAAAAAAATAAAAATAACCAATCATTCACATAGAACTTCTGCAATATCTGCATTAGCAAAAGAAGGAGTTGGTGAACAAGAAGTAATTAAGCTTACAGCTCATTCTTCTGCCCATTCTTTGAAACCATATTTACAATTAAATGAAGAACACCATTTCCAACTTATAGAGAACCTTCGAGAAAATAAAAATAAAGAAAAGGTATCCTCAGTTTCTAACTTAAATTCATCACAGGTTATGATGCAAAACAATCCCCAAAATAATGCTACAACTACAATTATGATAATTGTACTTTTTACATAAATAAGTAATTTTTTTTTCATAATGTTATTATTTTTTTGGCTTTGTATAATTCAAGTTTGAAATGAATAAAACGTTTAAACAAATGATTTTTTAGTGTTTCTCTCGTGAAATAGTCATGTCGAATACCACTCAATTAAAAATTTTGAAAGGTAACATTTTTCTCTTGTCGTATTCAAGTTTGTTGCTTTTAGGTAATTTTGCTCATGACATTTAATCTAAAACCATTCGCCTGACGGCTCGTGGTTTTGTTAAAAATGTCATTCGCAAAATTGCCAAGCAACAAACTTTCATGACAATCGAAAAATTTTGCCGACAAAATTTTCACTCTCGTGGTATTATATATGACAATTTTACTTATTAGTAGTAAAAAAATGACGGTACAAAATCGCAGCTGGTAAAATAAATATAAAAACCAATTAAAAGAAGTTGATGAAAGGTATCCCTGTCGGCCGGAGTCGTCTAAACGCTTTAAGTAACGTTTTAATTGCCCTCAGTCGATAAATAAGTCAGTTTTGAATATTTCAGTTTGAAATAGGCGCGCATATAAATATATACATATATATACGAGGTACGCCCAATGCTAACAAATCATCGCTAACGACATTCTCTACATTCACTTTATATTGATATTTATCGGTTATTTATGCGGAATATTTTTCCTTCAGGAATATATTGATTTAGGTAAGTTTGATTCCACCGGAAGCTTTGCAATCGTATTACGAGAGCTGCTGCTGGATTATTTGTTTTTGTTTTGTTCGGTTTTGCAGGATGTCGATATAAATTTCATATTTTTAAAATCTATTCGTTTGTAGTGAAGCTGGAAATTGTATATAAAAGACTTTCTCTGGCCTAATGGTTAAGTCGTTGAAGTATTATTATTCAAAAATACCAAAAATCATCTTTAAATATTTATTTTTTACATTCTGAACCTTTCTCCATGACGTTTGAAATAAGATTGTCGCGTTTTTAGATAAAAAACTCTTAAAAATTGTTACTATTTCTATATATGTAGAGTCTCAAACTTGATATTCAATATTTTTGTATACGGCAAATGACACAGATGAAGATAATTGATTCTAACTTAAAAACTATTTAGCATACAGACTTGTACTAGTTTTAATACATTTAGCATACAATTTTCTACAGTAAAACAGTTTTTTTGGCATTTTCTAGTGATTATTTCTTTAGATAGAGAGTCTCAAAGTTGACATTCAAAATTTTTGCATACGGTCCATGACACAGTTGAAGATAATCAATTGTAACTTGAAAACTATCAATTGTATAGACATGTACTTAGTTTCAATCGAATCAGCATACATTTTTCTGTAATAAGACAATTTTTCAGCCCATTCTAGTCATTTTTTCTTGAGATGTAGAGTCTCAAAGTTGACATTCAAAATTTTTGCAAACGGCACATGACACAGTTGAAGATATTTGCTTGTACCTTTTCAATTATTTATTATAGAGACTTGTACTTAAATTCAATCGATTAAGCATTAAATTTTATATAATTGAAGACTTCTCAGTTATTTCTAATAAGTATTTCTTAAGATATATAGCATCTCAAACTGTTTTGCATCAAAAATATGACAAATAAAATTGTTATATAGTGAGCAAATATTATAAATACCGGTTATTATAAAAAGTTCTTCTACTCATATTATTTATAGTTGATATTTTTTAATTAATAAAAAAATATTTTCTTCCGAAAAACAAACATAATAAATGATCCTTGGCTTTTTCAATTAAAAAAGGAGGTAAAGCGTCTGATAAATCGAAAAATATTAACATACAAATTATTTTTTTTACCACGCACACGAATTGGAAGTTTCACGAAGCTCTCAACACCCGTCATCGTACAAAAAATGTTGTAATTAATTTTTGATGTATTCAGTGGAGTCTACTTGGGGCCGAAGTGAAACATTGATTGAATTTTTCTAGCCTCTTTTCCCAATTTTATATATTTTTTATTATTAGAATTAAAAATATGTACGCCCATGGAGAAAGATAATTTTTTTTTATTATTTACAACCTTCTACTCTATACACTATTACGACTCTATTAAATGCCCCTCTCTTATTTTTTATTTTCATAAAATAATTGTTTTTTTTTTTGGTAGATACGAAGATCTTGTTTTCACAAACAATAGATGACACTGCTGCACATATTTACTCATATATTCAAAACTATTTGAGGTACAGACGTGTATTCAGTTTCAGTAAACTTAGCATTAAATTTACTATAATTGTACATTTTTTTGATCAATTTTCACCAATATCTTCTGAGATATAGGGCCTCAAAGTATATATTCACAAACAATAAA
>CAJUYG010000050.1:123319-137228 GCA_910591675.1 Galerucella calmariensis | reverse complement strand
GATAATTGTTTGTTTTCAATTGAAATAGGGGCTTCGCTGGGATTTTTCCATGTTTTTCTTTGTTAATAGGGGCAGTATAACGATCGCACAAAAGAAATTTTGCTCAAAACTTTCTTTTTGATTGGTAATTGATTAGCTTTTGTGATTATTTTTCATTTCAAATTATCATAGGGGCCCCACACAGAGATGTCTTTATATTTTTCTTTGTCAATAGGGGCATTAAAGGTATTATAAACGAAAATTTGCTTAATAAACTTGCTTTTTGGTAGGTGATTCATGGGATTTTGTCATAAATTGTTTATGTTTTCAATTGACAAAAGGGCTTCGCTGAGAATTTTTCATGTTTTTATTTGTTAATATGGGCAGGAAAGGTCGCATAAAAGAGATTTTGCTTAAAACTTTGTTTTTGGATGGTAATTAAGGCGATTTTGTGAGAATCTTTTATGTTTCCAATTGGCATAGGGGATTCGCAGAGATTTTTTCAATATTTTTCTTTGTTAATAGGGGCAGGAAAGGTCGCATAAAAGAGATTTTGCTTAAAACTTTCTTCTTGGTTGGTAATTAAGGGGATTTTGTGATAATTTTATATCTTCTCAATTGTCATAGGTGCTCCGCAGAGATTTTTTTCATATTTTTCTCTGTTAATGGAATATAGGGGGCCGTAACAGTTCTACTAAAGATATTTTGTTTAAGAACTCAATGTTTGGTCGGAGATTTTATTGTGAAAGTTTACGAAAAGTTAATCAGATCTTTTGTATTTTAGAATATCTTATTTAATCGAAAATCCGGAGTTAATAAAAATAGTAAAAGCAAAAGATAATAATTTGGGACGCATTGAAGCGCATTTCTTGAGCGAAGATTGGGGTGAGGATATTTTTGAATCTCCTTTTATTTCGTTTAATAAAAAAAATTTTAGTGGGTATAGATCGGAGTTTAGACGTCATTTCTAACGTCGAAGCTAAGATTGAAGATTTTTCTGGCGTTCCAAAATTGAGCAAAAATACTGCAAGTCCAAAACAAAGTTCCTACATTCAGACTTTTTTGGATATTTACATGAAAATTAAAAAAGTTAGTCGGACGAATTTATTTATATGAATTTTTTTTCAATTTTTATTCAAATTATAGCCGGAAAAATCGGTTTCCGTGAAAAATAAACAAAAAATCGAAAATAATAAAAGTATGATAGTGAAAAAGAACCAAAAATTCGATGATTTAATAAATGAAAAAGTGGAAAACGTCATAAAACAAAATAAAACTTTAAAATATTTGGAAGAAAATCAAGATATAGTGAAAGAAGATGACACTGAAATTATTAAAAACGTCGAAATTGAAAAATCCCAACTCACCATTTCCGATTTACACGATTTACCGGAAGTCATCGACCCCATTGAAGAAGAAAACCCGAAAAAATGCGATAACCCAAAAGTAGACACCATTTTTTCAAACAGTTTCACGACTGCTTGCAAAAACGACGACCTTCAAGCCGATTTGGACGAAATTTGTCTACAGGGTAAAAACCAAACCAAAAATTTGGATTTTTTGAATATTTTCAACAAAATTTTCAGAAAAAAAACAAAAAGAATTATCGAAAATCGCCGATACAGAACAAGATTTAATGAATATCTTCAACACCAGCAGTCCTCTATCATTATTCGAAGAAAATGAACCGAAATTACCGAACCCCATCGAGAAAAATTCACAAGAACTTGTCACGTCTACCAGTAAGTTAGATCGATCGTACAGTTTCGACGAGTCGTTGACCAAAAACAATCCTCTACTTTACGCTCTTTCCCATAAATATTTGACGGACGAAGTGAGCACGGATACAAATTCCGTCAAACCCGTAGTCGCACGGAAAAGAAAAAATTTAACGCTCCGAAATATTTTGAATAATCGAGGCAAGAAGCGAAAAAAAACCAACGAAATTCATCCGGCCGAAGAATTGGAAGATCAACTTTTTAAAGTGAGTATTTTTATGTAAAACATTCGATTTTTCCCTCGTAATAACAATTTTTTTATTTCCTTAATGTCTCATAATAATCAATATTCGTTGGTTAAACTTTCTGCAAACACCTCGTAAAATAAAAAATGTTTAATTTTATTAATTAAAAACATTTGATATTCCCCTCGTATTAACAAATATTTTCATCCGTTGGTTAAACTTTGTGAATATACCTCGTAAAATTAAAAATGTTTATATTTTATTAATTAAAAACATTTGATATTCCCCTCGTATCAACAAATATTTTCATCCGTTGGTTGAACTTAGTGAATACACCTCGTAAAATAATATAATTATTTCCATTTATAATTTTAAATAAAAACTCTACGATCACCCCTCGTAACAGCGAAATAATAAGAAAACCCATATGGTGTGCGTGGTCCTTTTTTTTGGTGTTGACATTTTGTATGTCGCTAGTAGTCTATGAAAATATTTTGACAGACGACAGTTTAATTAGAAACTAGTTAGTAAATAGTTGTTAAAGTATCAGAAACATGGCAGATATTTTTGAAATTTTAAGATTATATCAACAGGTAGGTGGTTGAAAACAATTTATGTAGATAATTAAATATGTTCGGTTGTGATTTTTAGGAAAAGGCTGGTAATAAAAGAGATCGTGAAACCGTAAGTTATATTTGAATTTGAAATTTAATGTTTTTAGTAGCTTATTTTCGGCGTGTCAAATGTTGGTATTTTTCTTTATTCTGGTAAATCTGTCAAAATTAAATAATTTTTTATGATTTCGACATATTTTGATGTATCTATCTATACTTCAAGTTACGACAATAATGTATACGTGTATAAAGGGTGTCCCACGACGAGTTAAAACTATCTGTATATGGCAAAATACTCATAGTAAAATCATGAAAATTTCTACGTTTGGGTTTTCGGATGCGATACTTTTAAATAAAATATTTTCAAAGATGGCAGACTTCCGGTTCTACCGGAAGTCGACTGTAACTTTGTTATTTTAAATGGAGCACCCTGTATATTAATACATTTTTGAAATCTACGTGAAATTTTAATATAGGTTTGTCTGAAAACTTTTTCCGAAAAATCCATACTTTTTGAGTTATTGATTTTTTTGTAAAAAATTTGACAGTTGCAGACTCTTGTAAATTATTTTTTTACGGGGATACCTTTGAAGATATGAAAATGGTTTCTGTTCGGTTGCTTTTAGCAAGGTCAGACGTATTTGAATCTATGTTGAAACATTTTTCATTTTATACAGGGTGTGTATAAAAAGTGTTCAAAGTTTAACTTCTTAAATATCAAATTTCTTTATTTTTTTAAATACAACCACCCGGTTTTTTCTATTTTAATGCATTCAGTGGTAAAAAATAAGGCAAATTCATCTATACTTTCCTATACCTAAACCTTACCGTTATTCAGATATTGAATGTTTTCTGTAAATTTTGAGAGATGCATGTGTGGTCTAAATTTTATTTTGACCCGTTGATACAAGCATTAAGAAATGAAAAATATTATGTTAATTTGCTTTTAATACATGGTAAATATGGCAAAGTTGTTACAATAACGTATGTGCTTTATTTGCAGTAAGATATACTGCATCTCTAAAAATTTACAGAAAACATTTAATATCTGGATAACGGTAAGGTTTAGGTATAGAAAAGTATACATGAATTTGCCTTATTTTTTATCCCTGAATGCATTAAAATAGAAAAAACCGGGTGGTTGTATTTAGAAAAATAAGGAAATTTGATATTTATGAAGTTAAACTTTGAACACATTCTATACACACCCTGTATAAAATGAAAAAGTTTTCAACATAGATTCAAATAGGTCTGACCTTGCTAAAAGCAACCGAACAGAAACCATTTTCATATCTTCAAGGGTATCCTCTTGAAAAAATAATTTGTAAGGGTCTGCAACCGTCAAATTTTTTAGAAAAAAATCAATAACTCAAAAAATATGCATTTTTCAAAAAAAGGTTTAAGGCAAATATACTAAAATTTTACGTAGATTTCAAAAATGTACTAATATACAGCGTGTTCCATTTAAAATAATAAAGTTACAGTACGTAGGAATTTTCATGAATTTACTATAAGTATTTTGCCATATACACTCGTCGTGGGACACCCTGTATAGTTTTGTCTATCCTCTAAAATGTCAAATTTCAACGAAAATATTTATTTTACTCACATAACAAGTATTATTAAACAATTTTATTCTATATTTTAGGTAATAACAACTTAAAAATACATATCATTAAATATTCTTATACAGTGTGTCCACGGATGGAGTATCCTATAGGTGTAAAATTTTTAAATATCAATTTAACGAAAAATGTTATTCTTGATAAAAAGTTTTGTTTGTTCTGAAACTCCATAAAATGAAATAAAATTCAAGTTTTTCAGAACCCGTTTCATTTTATGGTCAGTTTTATGAAAACCTGGAGTCTGACTTTTTGACATTTCTGGCTAATATTTCGGGAACCTTAAGGTTTACATGGTTCTAGTCTACGCCATTCGTTTCAGAATTGAATTTTCTATAAAAATAAGGAATTTTGAAAATGCGAATTAGTATAAGTTTCGGTGTGGACCTTTCAGAACGTGAAAATTCTAAAATCCATATTTAAGGTTTTTCGATGTGGAAAATTCCTCCTTTTATAGAAAATTCAATTCTGAATCGAATGGCGTAGACTAGAACCTTGCAAACCTTAAGGTTCCCGAGATATTAGCCAATATGTGAAGAAATGTCAAAAAGTCAGACTCCAGGTTTTCATAAAACTGACCATAAAATGAAACGGGTTTAGAAAAACTTGAATTTTATTTCACTTTATGGAGTTTCAGAACAAACAAAACTTTTTATCAAGAATACCATTTTTCTTTAAATTAATATTTAAAAATTTCCCACCTATAGGATACTCCATCCGTGGACACGCTGTATAACAGGACGAAATTATAATATTTATATTATAATTTATTTTATAGAGGGAAGAACGGGAACACAAACAGTATTCAGAAACGTTTAAAAAGCCCTTAAAAAAGAAAATGTCCCATTTATACAGCGATAATTGTAATTATCTTCCCGATTCGCCCATAGGCAACCACCCATACAAAATGAACGATCTCGAGCATCGACAATCTCTCGACTATAAATTTGACAATCAAAAAAAGAATATTTCCTGGAGATCTCCTTTGGTGATATCTCCCGGGATAAAATTTTCCCCCAACCCCGAAAAATTAGACAACGATAGGTGAGTCTACATTATACAGGGGGTGTACTGGAAGGTAAAAAATAAATTTTATTTCAGTCACAACATATCATTGGACACGACATCTACCGGCGCTTCTTCTAAATCTTTTAAAAATTCCTCTTTTCACATTCAAAAAACTCCGAGACGTTCCAAAACCGAGCAAAATTTTCTAAAACAAACCCCGAATTGTTCGACTCAGTTTCCTTTGAGCGACAAAGATTACAATAACTATACTCAAGAGATGAGTAAACCGAAAGAATTGGACAACATCGAAAAGTTTTCCGATATTTTTTCCACTCAAATATTAGAAGGTTTTAAAATGAAGGAAAAAACACCCGCTAGAGCGTCGACCAAACAAAGCCCGGCAACGGTGTGCGATTATTATTTATCGGAAACGAATAAATCGATTAAAAAAGAATCGAAAAATAAAATAGAGGTGGAAGAAATCGATGAAAACGATTCGAGAAATTTATCCGATACCGAAAATATTTTCAATTTTCCCGATGACGATATAATTATATCGCAAAATAGATCCAGATCTCAGGAATACATCGACGCTAAAATCAAGAAAAACTATCCGGTTTATCCGGACTTTCAATCGAACATGTATTCAACTTCCACGCCATCTACTGTCGACCGACGCAATCGTGACACAAACTCTAATTCCACCAAAAGACAGATGCATTATTCCAGCTACGTAAATCCCATTCATCCGGATTTTCAACCGTGTTACCGACAATTTTCCCGTGACCCACCCTTAATGGAACCGATACGAAGTTACGGGTATCCTCAATACGGAATGCGACCTGCTTTGGGACAGTATGGAAATGTAGAAACACCTTACTGTGGTGGTTATCAGGTAAGACTTTATCCGGTTTTAACCGGACAGTGTATTACCCCCTTTACAATGTTTCATTTTATCCTCCGCTCGGGATGTTTACTTTTAGTACGAACTCCCTCCGCCGATAACGCCGTCTCGAAGATCTTTTTCCCCCGAAGAAAACTACGAATCTTTTTTGATGCGCAATACGATTGCGCCGACTTCTCCGTCTCCTCGGTTTTATAGAAACCCCGAAGTGATGCCGGAGGATTTGAATAGTTCTTATTTAATGCCAACACCGACTTATCCGGTTAATTATAATCAGAATATCTCCAGAGATGTTCCCTATGGATACGTTCCCGATTATCAACAATGTCAGGTCGTCGATAAAGATTACGTGATGAGTAAATATTGGCGGTCTTTCAACGACGAATGATAATTTTTGTATTCGTTAATAATTTCCGTGTTTTTCTATGTAAATGTATTCGTTATTGTCTAATAAAATATGTATAAGTTCATTGTTTAATTTGATGCTCGTTGTTGTTTAATAAATTTTCTAAAATGTACTTTGTCTTTTTCTTTTTATCATAATTTGGATTTTTTGGAACAGTTACAAAAAAAAGTTAGTTCCCAACTCTAGCTTTTTAATAATAATCAAGGTTACGGAATAAAAATATAAGATGTTTCACTCAATGGCGGTTTGATTCAAGTTGCTGTCCCAAACGGACACAGCTCTCATAAATTATGTTTACGACTCGCTTTTGGTGTCAATAACGAGACCGGTAGATACCAGATAAGTTCGAAAAGCTTATTTTATTTTAAGCTATACTGTTTATTTTCCAACTTTTCAAAACTTCCTCGTTCTTCCAACATCTAAACACAGGTCCCACATCATCCTGCACTTCACATATCTCGTACACTCCAGTTTCTCTTTTCCCAATCTTGTGGTAACCCCATGCCCTGTGAGCACCTACGTCAAAAAGTAGTTCACCTCCCCGAATTTCCGGTCCACCCAATATCTCCTGCTATCAATCGCTCCTTTTAGCACGCCCTCATACTCATCCCACCTTCTCTCCATTTCCTCATCCATCCATTCCTGGACTTCCTCACTGTTCCCACCCTTCTAGCGTTTCTGTCTGGCTCTAGCCATCAAGTCCAATGAATAGGACCTTGACAGCACCGCAGCTGCCAGTCCACCCACTGTACTGTACGCCTGCATCACCCTCAGGAGTATCCCTTTCTGCACCCGCAGAAATAGTCTAACTCCTGCTTTCTCACCCCACATTTCCGCGCCATACAGTATACTCTGCTCTACCGTCCTACCAATTACCCTCCTCTTCCACTCTCCCGGTCCTTTCACATTACCCATTAATCTTCCCAGCCATGATGCCCTTACATTTGCCTTCTGTGCAGCCTTCAACATATTAATTTTTAAGGATAATTGGCTATCCAACCACACCCCTAGATATTTTACCGCTTCCTCCATCTGAATTTTCCTTCCCTTCACCATCACCCCCACTTCCCTTGCTCCGCCCCTTCGTCTTATCCTCAGCCTCTTTCAGTCCACACCGCTCTATCTTCTCCACAATCTTCCTACACATCCTCTCCGCCTTCCGCTCTATCTCCACCTCTTCCTTTGCCGTTCTTACCAGACAGACATCGTCCGCATACACCGTAATCTCACATCCCTCTTCACATTCTATCCCACAAACTTCATTAAACACACACTTCCAAAGCGTCGGTCCCAGAACCGAGCCCTGTGGTACTCCAATCTCCGTCCCATACCTTCTTCCTCTAGTGTCAACTAGCGCACGCCCCTTCAGATAGTCCTCTAACGAGAGGCTAAAGAACCATCCTTTATGTCGATCCAACGTTGTCAAATTTAGTAGTAACTACATGTGGCTTTTGCGATTACGCATGCGTTCATGCAACCTTTTCTTCGATGTGACTGAATGTAAGGTGATTAGGCCAGTAGCTTACAACCCAGAGGTCCAAGGTTCGAAATCGCGTTTGGACCTGGTTTTTTTAAAGTTTTTTATTTCTTACTTTCTATTTTTATACAAAGTTACACTTTGATCAACCGGGTTTGGGCATGGGTTATCTTGTTTTTTTAGTTTTCTATTTCTTATTTTCTGATATTTACATATTTATGTCAATATTGTTATGTTACTACTAAATTCGGCAACATTGGAATATGTCGGAAAAATAAGCTCTCGTAACTTGCAGTCCTCACCAAAATCAGAGAACTGCTAGGACTGATTCCGAATCAATAACAAACCGATCCGCGAACGCCACCTTTTAGAATACGCATGCGAATAGTCCCCGAACTGGTTCGGATTGTGACCCGCGAACATAGCTATTGTAACTACTTTTGGTAACAGTTACAAAAAAAAGTTAGTTCCCAACTTTAGCTTTTTAATAAAAATGAAAATATTATTTTTACTTTTTATTCGACAATTTTATTAGAAACAGCAATTTTTATCAAAGGTACCAACTGCTTTCTCGACCATGTCAAATTCCCCTGGTTCAATAAAGTTACTGCGTCGAAATTCGACTGTAACTTGGTAAATTCAAAATCCTGGTTTTGAAAAAATACTTCCAAGATTTTTTCTTTTAACTTCTCCCCTTCGTTGGTACAGAACACTGCAACGTCTTTTCTACCAGCTTCAGCTCCTTTTAGAACAACCACCAGGGCTTTAGATTCGTTTGCAAACGTTTTTAAATCCTCCTGACAACCTTCTAGTTTTAGAAAGTTTTCTACCAACATAGGTAGACTAGGCACCGGTACTCCATCGATTATTTTCGTGTCTTTATAGAGTATTTGTTTCGGTGTTAAATTAGAAACATTAGTTCGCAGTTTCGTCATTTGTTTAAATAATGTCTCTCGAGTTACTGTAAAATTGAATTTGTTTTCCAATAATTCCGCCATTTTACAATCCAATTCTTTGGCTTTACTGTTTCCAGGTTTTAAAGCTTTACAATCTACCACAATAGTTGCTGAAATTAGAGAAAAAATCAACATAAAGTCATTTTAAATAACGCATTATCAAAGATAAGATAAATATAAGATGTTTCACTCCAGGGCGGTTTGATTCAAGTTGCTGTCCCAAACGGACGCCGCTCTCATAAATTATGTTTACGACTCGCTTTTGTTGTCAATAACGAGACCGGTAGATACCAGAGAAGTTCGAAAAGCTTATTTTATTTTAGGCTATACTGTTTATTTTGTATATTAGAGAAATATATATTTAAATTAATAGGATTCTTTATCACAAAGGTTTATTTTTAAATGTTAATTATTTCGAAAAATGTTCGGGGTATGAATTTGAAAAGGTAAGTAAAAAATAAACTTGAATTTTTAAAATGAATCAATTCACAGTTTTTATCCAGCATCTTAGTAATTTTGTGATACTTATTGATAATCTAGCAGATATTTATCACAAATTCAATTAAATATACTCATTAGTACCCAGAATAATAGGGCCACTAAATCTTAAATTTTGATCTTTAAATAACGCGTATTTTTTGGATTGACAACGTTAAAACAGTAAAAAGAGAAGCAGCTGCAGGATACCTTTATTAAAAAATTTTATAAATGTTGTAAACTACTAAGTTTGGAGTTTGGTTTATGTGTTAAATTTAATCTATTGTCTTTCAAATATCTCAATATACATTTAAGATTAAAATATATACGGACTCTGGTATAGAGACTTGCATAATATTTGAAAGGAAATTGATTACATAGACCATTAAATTCGACTTTAGTTACCTCTAATAATCCTTCTACCTGTATAATTTTGTATAAAAATATCAGAAAAAAAAAAAACAAAAAAACCCAGGCCCGAACCCAGTTGATCAAATATAAGCTTAATCCTTAAAGGACATAATCCTTCCAGCAGCGTCCAATTAAAGGGTGTCTCTTCTGGGCTACAGGTAGTTAGCGTCCAATTTGAGGCCGCCCCTTTTAATACTCCTTCTGATCATAAATAAGAGAAAAAAACAAAATTTTCAACAGTTTATTTTTATTTTGTAGATTCCACATTTAGGTTTATTTATAAAGTACCAACTTAAAAATAGCTCCCAACTCTCCAAGTGTTGCTGAAAACTTTTTCTGTTAGTTTCAACAACCATAGTTTTTCATTTTTCATATCATTATCCCAATTAAATGAAAATCAATTGAGAGCATCCAAAATAATTGGTATAATCTGTTTTCTACTTAACATAACATTTTCTTGTTTAAAACACTTAATACCCGGAAACTTTGTCTCAATTTCATTAAACTTAAAATCATAACCTTTACTTTCACGACAATTACAAAGCATTTTCAACAATTTAACCATCAGCTTTTCACCATCATTTGTAAAATATATAGCAACATCTCTTCTAACAACCTCTGAAGTATTAATCCCTACCAAAACTAACAGAGGTACTTTATTATCGACTGCAAATGTTCTAATAGCTTCATAAGATCCTTCTAAGTCAAGAAATTCTTCTACAAGCATTGGTAAACCAGGTACTGGTATTTCTTTAACTACTTTACAATCTTTCACTAAAATTTGTCTGGGAGTGAGATGGGATACATCATTATGAGCTTTCCAAATTTTCTTATACAAATCTTCCCTTTTATCAGGGAAAATGAATTTAGTTTCTAGAAATTCAACTATTTTGAAGTCTAACTCTTTTGCTTTTTTAGTTTCCAAGCTCAAGCTTTGAGTATCGAATATAATAGTGGCTGAAATATACAGAAACCCCCTTCAACATTCAGGACAATTTTCTTTAAATAATTTAGGAGTTGAACATTAGGCACTTACCATATAATAAATAAGCAATTTCTCTGAACAACAAACTATCAGCTGCAGAAATTATTTGATCAGCTATTAAAGTAGTACAAGAACCAACTTGTTCAATAGTTACATCAACTTTTTTTTGATCCCATCTTGCGTAAAGATCCTGAGGTCTATGATCAAATATTTGTAATACTGTATCATTCAAAACTTTTTGGCTTTCTGTTAATACATGATGATCTACAAGAGATGTTGTAACGTTTTTGGTTTTAACTAATGTTTCAAAGTTTATTTCATCCCTATAATGAAAAAACTGGAGTTGAATGTAACTAGTTAATTGAATACTGACCTGTAAACTAAGAGATCCAATGGTAATCCTACTTCGTTGTATAAATAACAAGTATCAGTGTGGAAAGGAAAATTTTCTTTAGAAGCATTTTGTACGGGAATTATGAGAGTATTCTCATGAATATTGAGTGGTTTATGAGTATGAAGGAAATAGCTTAAGACAATTGTAGAGACACTGGAATCTGTGTCACATGATTCGTTTCCTAATACAATATGGATATTTTCTATAGTGTTGAGGTCCTGCAAAGATTTTTTTACATACTGAAGGTATTCAATTAAATTTTCCATATTAATAAACTTTATTTTTTATAATTATTGTAAATTTTAACCAAATACTTTCAAATGTCAAAACTCAAAACGTCAAAACTACGTCCTACACATAATACGCGCTCAGCCACGCTAGCAGACCACAGACTATCAAGTTTTTCTTCTTCTGTCATTTAAAAAAAGAAGAATTTGACAGATCGACAAAACAGCGCTAACTGGTGGTGGCGGCGGTTAAAAATTAACCTCTAAAGCATTGTTCTTGTTTTCGGTAATTAATTAATTTTTGGTAAAAATGAATGAAGGTAAGATAATTTTTTTATATTATGAGAAATATTCTACTAACTATATTTTTCACTTAGTACTCTTACATAATAAAACTGAGGACTTGTGGAATCCTTACAAAGAACTCAAAAGCACTGTTTGGAAATATTTGAATCAAAAATCAGAAGATTTAAACACAGCCGAATTCGAAAATGTCTTGCGTCGAAACAAGCAAAGCTTCTTTTCACTTTTACAAAATCCGGTAAGACCAAACACGATTAGTTCTATTTTGAAATTACCATCACAAACATTTTTAGCCTAAAAACAATAAAGCTAGAGAAGAACTTAAAAAAGGTATGATAGATGGAATAAACGTTAGAAGTATCGGACATCAAATAATAACCAATGAGCTTTACCAAGAAGCAATCATTTTATCAGATATGTTCTTACTGAATGAACTAGTTGCATTAGATCTACTGTGTACAGCTCAGATGCAAATGCCTTATTATCCAGGTCTTCCTAGAGGATTAGTTGCTGTTCTATTATACTATGATGGTAGAAAAGCTCTAGTAACAACATTACTGTACCTTGTACAAGCTCGTAATGGTGTACAGTGGAGTGTTTCTTGTAAACCTGATATTGCTGCCTACATTACAAACTACACAGGTATTTATTTTACAAACATTATTAAAATAGTGTATTTATTGGAAATTATTTCAGATCAACTTTTGGAAGGTGGGCTTTTTAATAGAATTTTTGAATTACTAAGAACTCTCGATTTAAGTAAAGAAATAGATCATCTTCAAGCTAACTTAGCTCTGGGTGGTCCTAAACATAGACGTCAAGTCATAGATATGTTCAATGATATAAGACACATCTTATCAGACATAGTATTTACGTGGGCAGCTCAATGTGGCTTACCTAAAAACCCCACAGTGGCTTTAATAAATTATTTAAGGGAAATAAAATTGGAGGAAGATTCCTCGGGAAAGATTGATGATGTTAATTTGTATTTAGAAATGGCATTTTTATCAGCTTTAGATGTTAGTATTTTGCATACAAGAGAAGATGGGGAAAAAGCTGTACAATCTTTACCGATATTTGAAGATCCCACTTATATCCCAACAATTGTTAATGAATTTTATACGAATACATCGAAATGGTTGTGTGAAGGTAAAAATACTTTCAATTTTATTTATTTTTGTGTGTAATTTATGGTTTTTTTTTAAAGGTTTACAGGCACTTTCAACGTTCGGTTTAGCTGTTTGTATAAGTTCTTTACGAGATATACCTCAAAGTTTTCGTTTTCAAGAAGCTATTAACAAAGAGGAAACATTTGTGGATACAGCAATCGAAATGAACGTTTTCACATTTCTACACAATATTTTTCTCGAAAATAAAACTATATACAAAGAACCTTTCTTATACAAACGAATACACAACTTAATCACCGATTTTATATTTTCTATGTATCCGAAAATAAAAGATTTAAGAATGAAAGCCGATGAAATCGCTCGAACAATGCAAGTTTATATCCGAGAAGGTTTGGAAGTTCCAGCAAACTTACCGAGATATTTTGAATATTTACTTCTCTCTATTGGGAAAATATATAAAAACGACGTGCTAAAAACCGACTACGTTTCGGATTTTTGGAGCCCCATCGAAATAAACCCGAACCAAATCAATTCCGTTAGAGCAGCACCACGTTCAGTTGCTCTTTTCAAGTTTATAAGATTATCCGGAGACGTTTTAACTACTACGTTATTTGTACCTTATATAACGATGTTGTGTGGTTTATCTTCTTCTCAACAAACTGCGAGGCATTGTTTCAACATGTTGAAACAAGTCGGATTACATATTTCTGGGAATTTGTCGTGGGATCATTTCTTCATGTCTTTTTCGCAGTATTATAATAATTTACGACAAGAAACACCTCCACAAGCTGATACTGTTTATATGACTAGGGCTCCTTATCACAAGGTGAGTGAAAATTGATTCCTAAACATGTGTGTGAGTGTGTGTGTGTGTGTTTCACATAGTGATCTTGATCTGAGATCAATTGGTCAGTTTTTTTTTTTTGGTATTTACAATCATTTTAAATAATCCTTTATACATTTCTTTTTTAATAAGTATGTTGGTAATTTAGAAGGTTTTTTTCTAATTTTCACCATTATAATATTTTTTCATTTTTATATAAATATTTTTTT
>CAJUYG010000050.1:106782-123309 GCA_910591675.1 Galerucella calmariensis | reverse complement strand
TAAATAATCCTTTATACATTTCCTTTTTAGTACGTATGTTAGTAATTTAGTAGATTTCTTCTAATTTTCACCATTATAATATTGTTCCATAAATATATCTATATATATTTTTTTATATTTGTTTACTTATTTTCTTTTCATTTATCTTCATTTTATTTATTTATTTTCTTGTTATTTATTTATTAATTTTTTTTTAAGTTTTTTTCTTTTTTTTTAATTTTTTTTATTTTAGATAATCCTTTATACATTTCCTTTTTAATACGTATGCTATTAATTTAGTAGGTTTTTTCTAATTTTCACCATTATAATATTTTTTCATTTTAATATAAATATATATATATTACTTAATTTTTTTTCCTTCCATTTTTTTTATATTTATGTACAGTATTTATTTTCTTGTTTTTTTCCTTTCATTTTTTTATATTTATATATTTTGTTTCTTTTTATTTATTTTTTAATTTTTTTTTATTTTATTTTAAATAATCCTTTATACATTTCCTTTTTAATACGTATGTCAGTAATTTAGTAGGTTTTTTCTAATTTTCACCATTATAATATTTTTTCGTTTTTATATAAATATATTTTTTTTCCTTTCATTTTTTTTTATATTTATTTATGTATTAATTTTTTTGTTTTTTTTTTATTTTTTTTTAAATAATCCTTCATACATTTCCTTTTTAATACGTATGTTATTAATTTAGTAGGTTTTTTCCAATTTTCACCATTCATAATATTTTTTCATAAATATATCTAAATATACATATTTTTTTATATTTGTTTACATATTTTCTTTTTATTTATTTATTAATTTGTTTCCTTTCATTTTTTTTTATATTTATTTACTTTTTATTTATTTATTTATTAATTTTTTTTTGCTTTTTTTTAAATTTTTTCATTTTAAATAATCCTTTATACATTTCCTTTTTAATACGTATGTTAGTAATTTAGTAGGTTTCTTCTAATTTTCACCACTATAATATTTTTTCATTTTTATATAAATTATATATATATTTTTTTCCTTTCTTTTTTTTATATTTATTTATTTTTCATTTTTTTTCTATTCTAAATAATCCTTTATACATTTTCTTTTTATTTTTTTTTTATTATTTTTTTTTTCTTGTTATTTATTTATTTATTAATTTTTTTTTCCTTTATTTTTTTGTTAATATTTTTTTTGTATATCCAATTTTAATATTTTCAAATGTAAATGGTTACATGAAATTTTTTTTTTCAATTTTAAGGGAGTTTCACCTCAAGAACTTGAAGGTTTACACACGGTTCTCTTACTTA
The DNA here is from genome assembly GCA_910591675.1 of Galerucella calmariensis. NCBI lineage: Eukaryota > Metazoa > Arthropoda > Insecta > Coleoptera > Chrysomelidae > Galerucella > Galerucella calmariensis. The sequence goes on along the minus strand of CAJUYG010000050.1, from coordinate 122,019 downwards.
TACGAACTGTAGCTGAACAAGATGAATTTTCCCGTTTAGCATTTTGTGAACATCCCGGATGGTCACCGCTTTCCACACTTTTAGGTTTGGTCAGCTGTTCCGTACCGATTCCTTTTAAAGGGGATTTATTACTGACTTTAGCAGCGCTTTCTAAGAGTTCGGAAAACGCTTCTCAAATGTGGGAGAATTTAGAAGCTTCCCAAATTTTAGTAACTATCCCTACAACTTCAAGTTATGCACCAAGAGGTAAGAAACGTGAATTTTCAGCTAGCCCACCTCAAACTCGCAGTTACTCCCGCCTGGGAATCACTACCGGTCACTCACACACTCTCCGACATCTACTCCCTTTTATCACTTCTACCTTCTCTTTCCTAATCATGCTCTCCACTAGATTCATCTGTAACACCCTCCATCCATCCTCTACATTTTTTCTTCCAGCGGTCTGCTTACATGTGTATACTTTAATTTGATTTAATTGCAGGTATACAAACCGAATTAGAAGAAATAGAGTCACGTTTAGAAGAGTACCCGTTAACCAGAGCTATGCTGAAACTTCTAGATGAATTAACCAACTTTGGTATTCCTAGAATGCTCGGCGCTGGTCCGAGAAAACCCGGTTTCGATCCTTATCTTTCCTTCATCATCAATTCGGTGTTTCTTAAACACCACAGTAGATCGTATCGTAACCCATCGGAAAAATGGGAAGTAGCTGAACTCTGTTTGAAATTAATCGAAAAATTCCTAAACCAATACGATCCTAAAACCACAGATTTTCTCGTCGGTAATCTACAAACCGAACCTACATCTCCCGGTTACTATTTAATGCTACAACTAAACAGCAAATCGGAGCTTTTCTACGTCTTAATGAACTTAATTGATGAAGGAAGCAGTTTTTTCGAAACCTTCCAATGTTTAAAACCCATAAATAACAGCGTTTTATCCGCTTTGAACGTTATTTACAGAGTTGCGGTGTTGCAAAGTAAATTTTTCGCACTTCTAACTACTTCTTCGACTCCCATAGTTCTAACAAGTATCAGTAAACTGCTACTTTCCATAAACAGACGTACCGGTAAACCGGATCACTGCATTAACATCGCTAAATTTGTTAGTTTCCAAACACATACGCCGGAACATTCTTACGTTGCCGTACGGATTTTAACGCACATTACCAGCTCTTGCGTTATACATAATCATTTTATGAATATACTTTTATCTGCTGAAGATTCTTTGGAAATTATAAAAAATGGTTTTGTTGAATGTTTGGATAATAATTCCGAGGATAATGTTGAAATAATAGAAAAAACTAAAAAAGAAATATTAATTTTGTTGAAACAAAGTTTACCGTACAATTCCCCGAATATATCCCAATTTTTACTCGGGTTTGACGTTAAAAAGGACGTGTCTAAGACTGTATTTCAATTCCCCGGTGTTTTGGGATTCCCAAGGTCGACTTTTCATTCGATTCTATCGATTATGGACGCCGCTGTTAACGATTCGTTCGATAAACCTTCCGCTACTCTATTAGAATCGGTTTATCATTTGCTGTATCTTTTAGCTTCGGATAATAAAACTTCAGGTCCGGTTTTACGTTTTATAAGACAAAATAAAACTTTCTACCAAGAACAGTTGATGGAGAGTTGCGGGGAGGAGTTGAGCGAGTACGGACAAGTTACGTGGTTACTTAAAACTCTAGCTATCGAGCTAAAAGTTTTAAGTCAACTTAAACAAGTTACTTATTTGAAACAACTGACTAGTTTTCTTGTAAATCTACCAAGTGAGGATGGGAAAAATGGGGAAATGTTTGCTATGGTGCAAAAAACAACGTTGGACGCGAAAATGATGCTACCGGACGGATTAAAAATGGATAACTTCCTAACTACTTTAATCCCGTTATTCGAAATAAATTTACCGCCACTAGAAACTCCTAATTGGGAGTTTTTCGACAGCAACGTTTTACAACAAATCTTTATCAACTGTCAACAAAATAAAATGATCGATTTAAAGAAACTGCATCAAATTTTATACGAGGAATTGAAAACGTTACAAGGCACCGCGGTAATGGGACAAATACAAGCTATAACACACGAAATACAAAAAGTTCTTAAATACGCTTTGGAAATGAACAAAAGAAACGAAGCTTTCACCGTAATTACCCGCTTCAGCGACGCCTGGCGGCAAGTCGTTGAAATACTTGTCCTATTCACTCCCAACGAAATACTTTCCTCCACCGAACAATTAATAGTTAGTATTTCTTTGTTGAAAAGTTTGTTAAAAAATATCTCGAAAGCGCAGCTTTTACCGGAAGTTTCCCGACTTTTATCCGGCGCCGTACTTTTATTAACCAATAACCTAAAAAAATGCTATTTGCGCGAAAAAAATTTAGAAAAAATATCAAACACCGATACTTTAGTTAACGTGTTAAAATTATACCACGGTTCTTTAAAGGAAATCTTGGAGAATCTGATACAATGGATAATGGTATCGGACGTAATTAACGGGGAGTTACGAGTCAACTTGTACGCTTCGTTGATATCTTTCTTACAACTCACCGATATAGAAACTACTAAAAACGAGGTTATGTTTAATAGCAGTCTATTTTTAACACGTTTAGACAGTTCTAAACTGAGTTTAACCGAGGATAAAATCCCGTTGGAGTTCTCCAACGAAGTCTTATCAAGTTTCGGGGATAAATTGGTAGAAATAATCTGCCAGGATTGTATTGGAGGACAAGAAATTTGTAAGATCCTAGCAATGTCCGGTTTTACTCACTTAATGCTTTTATCCGGCAACATTAATTGGATGCTTCACTTTTCCAGTAGAGGCTATTTAAAGCATTTGATACAAAGTATTGAGGACAGTAATGAGGAGCTTAAAGATATTTTAGAACCGCAAACTGAAAGTATTAAACCGCTTTATTTGTATACAGCGAAAATGTTGCTGTTGACTCGTTTAGCGGGTACGAAAATGGGCAGCGAGATTTTGTTGGAACAAAAATTACTGACGGTGTTTAGTAACATGTCGGTGTTTACTTATCACCCGGAAATTAGTAAAAATTGGCAAGGAGATGATATTTTAGAAGACTTTTTACCGCCGTTGGAACAAAAGTATCTGCAATTGTGGTTACCGACTTTACACGTTTGTAATGCGATTTTAACCACGCTCGGTACCGAAAATCAGTCGGCCGTAGCTCAAATTATGTTCTTTCTGTTAAATCACTTGGACGTGGTGGAGTTGATACTAAGATCCGGCTGTCCTGATTTGTCTCCGATGTCCTTGAAAGAATTATCTTTACTAACCTCAATTTTTTCCCGTACCGCTAATAATAATTTGATAAATATCCTGGAAAATCCGAATATCGTGCAAAATAATCGAGCGCAGTTGCATCGTATACAAAAATTGATGTTGTCGCTGTTGCCGAAGTTTATTTTGTCCGAAGAAACCGTGAAAAAGTTAACGAGTCATTCTTCGGTTGAAACGGTTACTTTTCAAACTTCCGATCGGTTATTATACGCGATGCAAATAATTTCCAATCTACTCAGCTACTCCAGAAACATTGTAGCTAACAATGGGATAGATCACGCTGGAATTGGTGTCCTTTTTTTCCCCACCTTGAACGATCCTTTATTGAGTAATTTTAATCTGAGAAGTGTTTCGAATACCAACGAACAAGAACCTTCGTTGGGCGTTATTGTGCAAGGTTTGATAAACGTGGTTAATTTCCATCATCAGGAGAAAGTGACTCACGATCTTTTGGCGAGGAAGTTGTCGGAAATTCCGGATATGAATACGGCGGATTTGCGTCCCTACATTAACGAGTCGGTCGAACTTGTCGATTTGGCTAGTAAAAGGGAAAAAGCTTATGAAATTATATCCGATCGATTGGAAAAGAAGAAAAAGGAGATAAATTATTGCGCTTTTATTATTGAGAATTCCTTATATATTATTTGGACGCATTTGGACTTTTATATGCTGAAAGCGATTCCGAGAACCAGGAATTTTCTGCATTCGCCGTTGAATCCTTCTTTGAAACCAGATAGTAAGTTATTTTTTTTTTTCGCCCTGTACTTACTTCAAAAACAAAACCAAGTAAGTGTTTTGTAGTGTAAATTAAGCTCTTTCATATTAGCCCAAATTTGTTAAAATCGGTCAAGTTTAAAAAACAATTTCCCCCAACGCTTTATTTTGATAGATAGAACAAAATATTTCAGTCAAAAAGTGTAGGTGAATAGTCATATACTTTCATTAGGCAAAATTCTATAAAAAATCCATTTTTCTACTTGGTGTTGGTTGTTACGCCCTCTAGCGGACGTTTAACAAACTCGAAAATAATTTCCAGCAATTTCTCTTGGCGACTTTTATCATGAATTTTTTTTTCTGAATCTATACGACCAATATCTTATGAGATATGGCCGCTCGCTACCCTCAACTGATTACCCGGTACTTACTTCAAAAACCTTTTTTTTGCCCTATACTTACTTCAAAAACCTTTTTTTCCTCACTCAGTACTTACTTCAAAAACCATTTTTTCCCTCACTCAGTAGTTGCCTCAAAAACCCCCTTTTTTTCTCGCCCTGTGCCTACTTACTTCAAAAACCATTTTTTTTCTCGCCCTGTACTTCAAAAACCATTTTTTTTCTCACTCAATGGTTACTTAAAAAACCATTTTTTGCTCGCCTTGTACTTACTTCAAAAACCATTTTCTTGCCCTGTACTTACTTCAAAAACCATTTTTTTTCTCGCCCTGTACTTACTTCAAAAACCATTTTTTTTTTCGTTCTGTGCTTACTTCAAAAACCATTTTTTTCTCACCCTGTACTTACTCCAAAAACCATTTTTTTTCCTCACTCAGTAGCTACTTCAGAAACCATTTTTTTTCTCGCCCTATACTTCAAAAACCATTTTTTTGTCCTATACTTACTTCAAAAACCTTTTTTATTTCCTCACTCAGTACTTACTTCAAAAACCCCTTTTTTTCTCTCCCTGTACTTACTTCAAGACCCATTTTTTTTCTCGCCTCGTACTTACTTCAAAAACCATATTTTTTCTCGCCCTTTACTTCAAAAACCATTTTTTTGCCCTATACTTACTTCAAAAACCTTTTTTTTTCCTCACTCAGTAGTTACTTCAAAACCCTTTTTTTTCCTCACTCAGTAGTTACTTCAAAAGTCCCCTTTTTTCCTCGCCCTGTACTTACTTCAAAACCATTTTTTTCTCGCCCTGTACTTACTTCAAAAACTATTTTTTTTGCCCTATACTTCAAAAACCTTTTTTTTCCTCACTCAGTAGTTACTTCAAAAACCATTTTTTCTCGCTCTGTACTTACTTTAAAAACCATTTTTTTTCTCGTCCTGTACTTACTTCAAAAACCTTTTTTTTTTCTCACTCAGTAGTTACTTCGAAAACCATTTTTTTCTCGCCCTGTACTTACTTCAAAAACCATTTTTTTGCCCTGTACTTACTTCAAAAAACCTTTTTTTTGCCCTGTACTTCAAAAACCATTTTTTTCCTCACTCAGTAGTTACTTCAAAAATCCCTTTTTTTTTCTCGCCCTGTACTTACTTCAAAAACCTTTTTGTTTTCTCGCCCTCTACTTACTTCAAAAACCATTTTTTTTTCTCACTCAGTAGTTATTTTTACATAAACATGGAAGTATCAATAAAATTTTAAAAAGAGGTTAACCTAAAATTATTTAAAACTTTATTATTCGACAACATATTGATTCACAACCTCCTGTTGCTTATACAAACACTGGGATTACAGAGTTTTTTTATCAACAAATTCGGGGAAACTAATGACTCGGGAAAGGGTTTTTGTAACAAAGTTTTTGGAATATTCCTATTTTGCGCGCGTATTATCTTTTCTTTTTTCTTAGATATAATTTTTCCCTTATCTACTCCTTCAGAGTGAAATTTTCCAGCGGTTTTCAACGATTTAAAATCTTTACTTTTACCCACATCCGTTTTGAAATTCATCATTTGATTCAAACAATGAATTTCTCTTTTGAATTTCACGTCACAACTTCTCCTTTGCTGCGGATCGGCAGTTTGAGCTTTTTGTTTAACCTCTATTTTTTTCGTATCGCTCTTCTTCTTTCTCTGTTCAATAACACGTGATTCTTTATCTTTATCAACTTTTTCCTTTCTATTATTCACTTTTTCTGCTGAATACGTAAAAACTTGTATTTGCTCCAACTGTTTACTAAAATCATCCGTTTGAAAATATTTGCCTGTTATTGTTTTCGATTCACCCTTGTATACTTCCGGATCTTTTTCAATTCGTAGTTTTTCTATATCTTCTTCCGGTATCTCTTGCAAACTTTCCTTTTGTCTCACAAACGTATTTTCGAAAATAGTTTCTATCTTTGTATCCGTAAAATATTTCGAATCTGCTTTTTGCATTAGAGATAACGTAGATCCGTAGTTTCTTTTTATTTGTTCCTCTTGGAAGCTGTTCTGCTTCAGCTTGTTCAACGATTCTGCGATTTTCATTTGATTCCGTCTCTCTTGTATCATTTTTTGAATTTGCTTTAGTTTTGTCGTCGTATCTTTGGCTCCTTCAAGCAATAGTTTAATGTTCGACTCTGGTCTTATTTTTCTCTACAAAAAATGTCTCTCTAAAGCCCATTTTACAGTTCGCAATTCCTCTTGCAACATTCTTGAAGAATTGCGAACTGTAAGGCGGCCTTTAGTATCGTTCAAAAATAAAAAATAATATCTCTTGATATAATAATATACTAACCGTTGAAATATGTCCTGTATTAATTTTTTTTTCCAACAATTTGGACGGTTTTGGTTGCAGGATAGCATGTTCTGATCCCAGTTTTGGCATTTCTATTCGAATCATTTTAATATCTGTACTAGAAGAACATCCATTCCTCGACAAAATAGTTTTTCCAAGAAACGGCTCCTTTTTTGTCTGTTTATTGAAAATTGGCCCGTACACTTTTTGAAACTCTTGAAAATTGTTTTTAGATTTGTTTTGATAATTATTGTACTTGTGGCGATCTTGTGTTATTTTTCCTTTTTTACTGATAAGCGTTTCTTTCGACTTGAACATTATAATATTATTTATTTTATTTCGTATTTTTGTTTACATTTTATAATCTTGTTTTTATGAAATTATGATACACTTCGAATTTGAAAGGTATTTTTGACAGTTTTCGTAAGAGAGACGTTTAGTTTGCGACACACATTTCTTAACGTAGCTTCAGAGATTGCTATTTCCAAAATTATTTGAAATTTCAGCCACACTTGCCTCTGCTTCTGAAGCTACTTGGAAAGTATCCACAGATCTTATTAGCAGCTTAAAACAAGGTTTGGTTTCTCTCTTCAATGACAGTTTCACCAAACAATTATTGGAAACAGCCCAGGTGAATTGAATCCTTAATTTTGATGTACCCTGTATTTCATAAGTATTTTTTTCAGGATCGTAGTGATTCAGACAGAGGATTCGTTGAAGCTTTATTAAGAAAAATCAAGAGACTTGTACAGTTTGTTCCGGTTAAATAATTTTGTAATTTGTGTTATTTTTTTATAATAAATATTTTCTATAGTTCCTTGTTTTTTACTTTCCCTATATATTTTTCTGTAATTGGTCGACAAACAAATCCGCGTACTTCAATAACGCTTCATGGATAAGCACCTTAAGTTAGTTCATAACATCTGTAAACTGTCAATTGCCATTCAATGTTCCGTCAGCTGTCAAAAGTAACCAAATGCCAGAACCTTGACTTTTCATAAAAATTCATAATTTAAGGTAATTTTAACTAACAATTCCAATAAATACATGTGGTAGAAACGAATCTAACGTTTGTATTAATATTAGAGACTGAAAAGAAAATAATTGAACTGTAATCTTTGGAATATATTTTTGTAAATTTTAGATTCCCGTACCAAGCACCTATAATTAAACATGAGAAGAGTTTTTTAGCCTATTTGAAATTCATGTATTTATTCACATTTTTTCATACAACATGACTGAAATTTTCGAACGACTAGAATCTAATGACAAAGAGGCTGTTGAAAATGCCAAACAATGTCTCCGGGAACAATTTATTAAAGGTAAAACTACTTATTTTTATTCCTTGCATCATTCATCTACTATTTAATTTTATTTTTGTAGTTAATGAACCCTGGTTACTGAATGGTTTATATGAATATTATTTAAGCACAAACTCGCAACGAGCTATGGAAATTTTGGTCAATATTAAGGAACCCCACCATATATATTTATTTGATAGGTTAGTTAATTAATCTATTTTCAATTTATTTTCAGCTAAAATTCATTTTACAGGTTATCAGATTCATTAAAAGGTCCAAAGTTGGAAATTAAAGTCCAGGCTCTGACACTTTTCGGTTATGTAGCTCGCAGACAACCCACTTGGTTATACAAATTACAGGAACATTGTCTTCTTAGGGATCTACTTAAATCACTCAGAGTAAGTTATTATTATTATTGCAAAACATGTTTTATTTAATAAAAATTTTTATTTTAGTTTGAAGTGGAACTTCTGCCATTAATAAGTGCACTTTTCGTTTTAATTGTATTGTTACCAATGATTCCTTCGGCAATGGGAGGTTACTTGAGAGATATTTTTGAAATATTCAGTCGACTTGCATCATGGAACTGTAATCCCGGTAAAATCGTTGAAGATCAGTTAATACACATGCAAGTTGCTTTATATGCTTTGTTTCTTCGATTATATGGCATGTATCCTTGTAATTTTCTTGTCTATTTAAAAAACCAGTACAAAGATAAAAATACTCCAGTTTTTGTCCACACAATTAAGGTAAGCTCAGCAATTTCTTTTTAATTCTCCTTATATAAGTATTCATCTTTCAGCCCATGTTAGATACTGTTAAAATGCACCCGTCACTGGTAACAGCCACAGAAGACACCGAAATAACAACTGAGAGGTGGAGAAGTATGGGAGTGCATGATGTTATTGTGGAATGTGAACGTTTTAGCTTAGATTTGACTGACAGATGTCCACATGATTCCTGCCAATATACATCCGGTTTTAGATCCAGATCGGGAACTACAAATTCAAATATTGGTAAGTGTTTATTTGAACTACTACAGATTTTTTTACTTACCACACAGTTTATAGATGATTTTCTTTTCTTTAATGATAATTGGAATTTAATTAAATTTACAGTTAAAATTGTTGGAGTTTCACAAAATTGGAATTTAATAAAATTTACAGTTAAAATCCTTGGTATTACACCAAATTTACAGTTTTTAGTTGATTTATATTTAAAAATTGGAATTTTACGAAATTTACAGTTAAAATTTCACTAAATTTACATTTAAAAATTGGAATTTTACCAAATTTACAGTTAAAATCGTTACATTTAAAAATTGGAATTTTACCAAATTTACAGTTAAAATTGTTGGAGTTTCACAAAATTTACATTTAAAAATTGGAATTACACCAAATTTACAGTTGAAATTGTTGGAATTTCACAAAATTTACATTTAAAAATTAGAATTTCACAAAATTCACATTTAAAAATTGGAATTTCACAAAATTTACATTTAAAAATTGGGATTTAATAAAGTTTACAGTTAAAATTGCTGGAATTACACCAAATTGGAATTTAATAAAATTTACAGTTGAAATTGTTAGAATCTCACAAAATTTACATTTAAAAATTGGGATGTAATAAATTTTACAGTTAAAATTGTTGGAATTACACCAAATTTACAGTTCTTAGTTGATTTTCTTTGTGTTCATTTGAACTACTAGTTATTTACTTCCCACACAGTTTTTAGATGATTTTATTTGTGTTCATTTGAACTACTACAGTTTTTCAATTCCCACATAGTTTATAGATGATTTTATTTTCTTTAATAATAATTTCACCAAGTTTACAGTTAAAATTGTTGGAATTACACCAAATTTAGAGTTTTTAGTTGATTTTCTTTGTGTTTATTTGAACTACTACAGTTATTTGTATGTATATATGTATTTTGGGGTGACATTCACTGAGACCTAAAGATCTATTGTGCCTACTACAGTTATTTACTTTCCACAAAGTTTTTGGATGATTTTATTTGTGTTCATTTGAACTACTACAGTTATTCACTCCCCACACAATTTTTAGATGATTTTATTTGTGTTCATTTGAACTACTACATTTATTTACTTCCCACACAGTTTTTATATGATTTTCTTTTCTTTTTTGAGTTTTTTTTGTTAGATATACAATTTTTTCCAGAATCTTCATATCATCTGCAGAATTTGAAAAGTCTGGCTAGTCTTGAAATGCCGGTAACTGAAACCACTACTTTCTTTGCTCCAAGTAGAATGTTTAATTTACAAAATCCTCTAATAACTGAAGCTCTTCCACAGGTTCAGGTGAGTGCGTTTTATTTTGAATACATTTTTTTTGGAAACTTGTTTTTTTTTTAGAATATTTCAACTCGACAAAATACTTCATCTCCCGAAGCAGCTGTGGAAGCAACACCAGAAACCACCCCAGTTAGAGTAAATACGTTATTTTTGTTTGAAAAAAATTATTACTTTTAAATTTTATTTCAGGATTACAGAACCATTTCTAACCGATCTCAACCTCTTAATTCCAACATAGCACGAGCTTTGACGACTTTTACGATAAAAACCAGATCGGGTTCTGTGTCTACGACCCCTTCGCATTCTCAACCATCATCACCCATGCACAAGGAACCATCACCATTTAATTTTTCGACTGAACTGAGATTAGAACCTGCTAGATCTAAGATTAGCAAATTAAAATTGGACAGATTTCAAGTAAGTTTTATCAATTTGTGTAAATTGTTGATGTAAGTTTGTGTCTTGTGTCTGTCTTGTTTAGGCTTCAGATATGTCAGATCTATCGCGAATAAAAAATCTACCGAACATTTTAACAAATTTACAGTTAAAAGTTGCAATTTCACCAAATTTACAGTTAAAATTGTTGTAGTTTCATAAAATTTACAGTTAAAATTGGAATTACACAAAATTTACAGTTAATAATTAGAATTTCACCGATAATAACTAACTTCACAGGAAAAAACTGAACATTTGATCAAATTTGCAGATAAATGTTGAAATTTCACCAAATTTGCAGTTAAAATTGTTGGAATTTCACAAAATTTACAGGTAAAAATTGGAATTTAATAAAATTTACAGTTAAAATTGTTGGAATTACACCAAATTTACAGTTAAAATTGTGATTTCACTAGATTTACATTTAAAAATTGGAATTTCATAAAATTTACAGTTAAAATTGTTGGAGTTTCACAAAATTTACATTTGAAAATTGGAATTTAATAAAATTTACTGTTAAAAATGTTGGAATTTCACTAAATTTACATTTAAAAATTGGAATTTCACCAAATTTACAGTTAAAATTGCTGTAGTTTCATAAAATTTACAGTTAAAATTGGAATTACACAAAATTTACATATGGTTTTAAATGAAACTAACTGTTTCTAAATGACTCCACAATATATTTGTAAAAACAGTTAGTTTCATTTAAAACCATATGATGAGTAGATTCCACGAAGTGAGGGTTTATACAGTTAACTCAAAATTTACAGTTGAAAATTGGAATTCCATAGTTGACATTGAAGTTTTAACTAACTTTACAGGAAAAAACTGAATATTTAATCAAATTTGCAGTTAAATGTTGAAATTTCACCAAATTTACAGTTAAAATTGTTGTATTTTCACCCAATTTACAGGTAAAATTGAAATTACACCAAATTTACAGTTGAAATTTCACAAAATTTACAGTTAAAAATTGGAATTTCACCAAATTTACAGTTAAAATTATTGGAGTTTCAAAAATTAACAGTTAAAGTTGGAATTACACCAAATTTACAGTTGAAATTGTTAGAATTTCACAAAATTTTCATTTAAAAATTAGAATTTAATAAAATTTACAGTTAAAATTATTAGAATTTTACAAAGTTTACAGTTGAAAATTGGAATTTAATCAAATTTACAGTTAAAATTGTTGGAGTTACACCAAATTTACAGTTAAAATTGTTGGAATTTAATAAAATTCACAGTTGAAATTGCTGGAATTCACTAAATATACGGTTAAAATTGGAATTTCACCAAGTTTACAGTTGAAATTGTTGGAATTTCACAAATTTTATAGTTAAAAATTGGAATTTAATAAAAATTTACAGTTGCAATTGTTAGAATTTCACTAAATTAACATTTAAAAATTGGAATTTCACAAAATTTATAGTTAAAATTGTTGAAATCTCACAAAATTTATGGTTGAAATCGGAATTCAATAAAATTGTTGGAATTTCACTAAATTTACATTTAAAATTGTTGGAATTACACCAAATTTACATTTAAAAATTGGAATTAAATAAAATTTACAGCTAAAATTGTTGGAATTACAACAAATTTACATTTGAAATTGTTGGAATTTCACAAAATTTACATTTAAAAATTAGAATTTCACAAAATTCACATTTAAAAATTAGAATTTCACAAAATTTACATTTAAAAATTGGAATTTCACAAAATTTACATTCAAAAATTGAAATTTCACAAAATTCACAATTAAAAATTGAAATTTTACAAAATTCACATTTAAAAATTGGATATTCACCAAATTTACAGTTAAAATTGTTAAAATTTCACTAAATTTATAGTTTAAAGTGGAATTACACCAAATTTCCAGTTAAAATTGCTAGAATTTCGCAAAATTTACATTTAAAAATTGGAATTTCACTGAATTTACAGTTAAAATTATTGGAAAGTTTTATTAATTTGTGCAAATAGTTGATATAAGTTAGTAACTTTCTTTTTTAGTCTTCAGATACGTCAGATCTTTCGCGAATAAAAAATCTACCGAATCCATCTAGTCCACTGCGTATTACCAACTCCGAAATATCATCGAGGCATTATAGTTCGAACCAAAGAAGCGAATCTCCAGTCAGTATAGAAGACGAAGAAGTTCTATCGATCGTTAGTAAAACCGACGATACAAAAAGCGTGGAAAGCCATTTTATCATGCAAGAAATCGAAGATGCTAATTCGGAGATAAAATTAGACGATCAAGAACACGGATCGCCCTGTACAGAAGGAGGTCTTCACATGCCCAACTCCAAATCTATCAATAATTTCGCCAAAAGGGTACAGCGGTTAAGGCATCACAGTACGTGCAATCCGGAACCGGAAAAAATAGAAACCTCTACTGGTAGCAGTCCTGGAAATGGTAAATAACATCACCCTGTATAACTTATTGGAAAATATTCTGGTTTTTTTTTTCTAGGAATCCCTTTTTCTCATAATACAACTGTAAGACGAGCAATATCGTGTCCGGAAATTAAAAAGAGTCCTACTAATCCTTTGAAGGACATGGACAAAACTTTGGACGAAGCCGAGGAAGAATTTAACGAAAAATCGGGAAATTTGAGTCCGTACAAGGTTGTTTCGAAAAAAATGAACAGTTCCACGACGCAAACCGAAAATTTTTGGCCGTACGAACATTTGTTTTTGGGAGTTTTTCCTTCTTTGGAAAGTAACGAGATGAAACCGAGTCCTGACGCTAGTCCTGCTCCTTTTCACGCCTCCGATGAAAAATCGCTTCCGTCTTCGATATATGATACTCTAGATCAGTGAGTATGTTTGGAGATATTTCGGACAGTTAGGTGTTGAAATTTTAACAAAAATACATTTAAAAATTGGAATTTTACCAAATTTACAGTTATAGGTTGGAATTTCACCAAATTTACAGTTAAAAGTGAAGTTCCATCAAATTTACAGTTGAAATTATTAGATTATCACAAAATTTATATTTAAAAATTGAAATATCACAAAATTTACAGTTCAAAATTGTTGGAATTTCACAAAATTCACTTTTAAAAATTGGAATTTTGTCAAATTTACAGTTGAAATTTTCCCAAATTTACAGTTAAAATTGTCGGAATATCACAAAGTTTACAGTTGAAATTGGAATTTCACCAAATCTACAGTCAAAATTGTTGGAATTTCACAAAATTTACATTTAAAAATTAGAATTTCACCAAATTCACAGTTAAAATTGTTGGAATATCACAAACTTTACAGTTAAAATTGTTGAAATTTCACAAAATTAACGGTTAAAATTGGAATTACACAAAATTTACAGTTGAAAACTAGAATTTTACAGTTAAAATTTGAATTTTATCCAAGTTTACAGAAAAAAAACTGAACATTTTATCAAATTTACAAGTGAAAGTTGAAATTTCACCGAATTTACATCAAAAATTGTTGGAATTTTACCAAATTAACAGTTAAAATTGTTGGAATTTCAAAATTTAACGGTTAAAATTGGAATTTCATCAAATTTACAGTTAAAATTGTTGGAATTTTTCAAAATTTACACTTAAAATTGGATTTAGACAGAATTTACAGTTAAAAATTAGAATTTCTCAGTTAAAATTGAAACTTTAACCAACTTTACAGAAAAAACTGAATATTCAATCAAATTTACAGTTAAGAGTTGAAATTTCACCAAATTTGCAGTAAAAATTGTTGGAAATTCACCAAATTTATGGTTGAAATGAGAATAACTTATAAGAGAATAACTTTAAATTTACAGTTAAAAATTAGAATTCCACAGTTGAAATTGGAGTTTCAATTAACTTAACAGAAAAAACTGAACATTTAATCGAAGTTACAGTTGAAAATTGTTGGAATTTTACCAAATTTAAAGTTAAAATTGTTAAAGTTTCACAAAATTAACGGTTAAAATTGGGATATCACCAAATTTACATTTGAAATTGTTGGAATTTCTCTCTATTCACAGTTAAAATTGGAATATTAACTAACTTTACCGAAAAAACTAAACACTTAATCAAATTTACAGTTAAGAGTTGAATTTTAACCAAATTTGCAGTTAAAATTGTTGGAATTTCACCAAATTTACAGTTTAAATGGGAATTAAATGAAATTTACGGTTAAAAATTAGAATTCCACAGTTAAAATTGGAATTTTAATTAACTTCACAGAAAAAACTGAGCATTTAATCAAAGTTACAGTTGAAAGTTGAAAATTAACCAAATTTATATTAAAAATCGTTGGAATTTTACCAAATTTACAGTTAAAATTGTTGAAATTTCACAAAATTTTCGGTTAAAATTGGGGTTTCACCAAATTTACATTTAAAATTGTTGGAATTTCTCGAAATTTACAGTTGAAATTGTTGGAATTTTACAAAATTTACAGTTAAAATTGGAGTTTCACCAAATTTACAGTTAAAATTG
>CAJUYG010000050.1:50946-83287 GCA_910591675.1 Galerucella calmariensis | reverse complement strand
ATGGGACCACCAGGAGGTATGTCAATGCAGGATACTTGTGAGTGTCATCAACCTCAGATGGGACAATCTGCGGGGTCGCCAAGGATGATGCCTCAGAATATGGGTTTCATGCCGCAGCCTATGATGATGCCACCGGTTTCTCCGAGATCTCAGCCACAAAATTTTGGAAATTCTTCAGATTTTTGTGAATGTGATAACAACAAGGTAGGTAAAATTAAAAAAAGCACACTCTGTATGTCTAGAAAATCGTGGAAAAAACCTACCAATAAAAATGACGCTAATTTTTTTTTGTACCAATAAAAATGGAGGTTGAAAATATAATTTTTGACATTTAGCATGACAAGTGTCACAAAATTATTTCATGATGACTTCAAAATATCATAATTTCAAAGATTTTCAAATGCAATGAACAGAAACTAAATTTTTTGATGACATTTTCAAAATTCTCAGTTAATAAAAAGACAGAACAAATAAACAAGAACATTAAAGGTATTTCCTTCCATTTTTTAAGGACATTCCTCGACCTAAATCATCAAGATCAGGACGATCTCCAGGACCAGCTATGCCGTGCGGAAAAGGACGTGGTGTCTGTCCTGCAGAAATCGAATCTCGTTTGCAAGAATATTCCGAAAATACACAATTTTTAGTAAGATTTAACGAATAATTAAAAAAATTGGGATGATGGAAAATATTTTTAATCTTATAGGAAAAACAGCTATACGATATGGAAGCTGAAGTGAAAGAGATGCATCAAGAATTATTAGCAGTTCAGCAGGAAAGAGAGCATCTTGAGCACCATAAAAAAATATTATGTCCACCTCCTCCTTGTGGATACCCACCTTGTCCCGCATCTCCATGTCCACCACCATCTTGTTTTCCTACAGTAAGTACCTACATACAGAGTTCGGCAAAAGTCCGGGACCGGACAAATATTGCAGAAAATATAAATTTTTTGGAAAATCTTTTTACACCACAAATTTTACTTAAACTATAATTTGGAAATATTTTGAAACATACAGGGTCTTCCAATAAAGTGTGGCGTATCAAAGTTATATTTTTTCATATGAAACACCCTATATTTTATTGCATTTTCTGATTGTCCCTAAAAAATATGATACTTCTTCATAATGTTTCCCTATACCTAAATACAGAGGGCTGACTTAAAAAAATGTAAACATTTGGAAAAAAATCCACAATCCACACGAGTCGAACAGCATATTTTTTCTACGACCCACTTAAGAAGAAATCTAGAAAATAAAAATTTCTATAAACTGTAGTATAACTTCAAATTGGAAATTTAACAATTCAATTTTATGTTTCCACTAATTTTTTTGTGGTAAACGTACAGTTCTTGAATGTCCAATTTGTATAATGCTACGGCTTCTCTTTTTAAATATACGATGCTGTTATAAGTAGATGTTGCCAGTCGGACTCCCTCATGAAGGGTACCGTACCATTATCTATAACAATGAATAGGTATTCTGCTAAATATTTCAAACGTCTACCTGTTGTCGTTATTAATATCAAGCAGAATAATTATTTAAAAATAAAATTAACAATAAAAGAAACTTCTTCACGGGGAATCGAACCCGGGTCTACCGCGTGAGAGTCTGGTTTGCTTACTACTCGACCACCGAGGAATATGCAAATTGTTTATCTATAACGTCAGATGTATTACATAATTTTTGCTTAAAAGGAACTAAAGTTCCTACCGTGTGTCCCGCGACACGTTCTACCTTTTATAGTACCTACATCGGCTTCAAAATAGTTTTTGTTTTTTGTTATTTCATAAAATGTCTAAGTGGATACTGATTTTTCTGTGAGAGTGGTTATGTCTTTTTTAACCACTCGGAATAGGATAGCGGAACTCTATATTTTCTGAAGGCTCAAAACGCGATCTATTTAGTTTCTTACAACAATTATTCCAAGATCATTAATTTGAAATTTAAGAGAGAATTGCAGATGTTTTAAAATCGATTTAGCATAAAATTTAAGAAAATTGTAAATTACACGAAAAGTATAATACCTAGGTATAGGTCACCCTCATATCATTCGAAAGACGACATTTTTTTGAATATGATGAAGTATTAAAATACAGGGTGGTCCGTTTAAAATAAGGCTGATACTGCACATTGAATGATCTAATAATGAAACTGAAAATTCTGAACACCCCGTAAAAAATTTGTGGTATAAAAAGATTTTCCGAAAAATTTATTTTTTCTGCGCGATATTTGTCCGGTCCCGGACTTTTGCCGAACTCAGTAGAAATTAATAATTTTAAAAAAATATATTTCGTTACACAGCCCTGTGAAACACAATTAAGAGAACTGAGGGAGCAATATAAAAGATTACAGGACGATTTTAAGAGCAAACTAACAGAAGTAGCAGGTTTAAGAACGGAAAATGAAAAATTAAAAGACAAAACTAAACTAGCTGAAGACGCTAAAAAAGAAGCCGAAAAACAAGTTAGAGATCTCGAAATGGAAATAAAAAGAATCAAAGGAACTTTAAAAGGACCAAAGCAAATATCCAAAGAACAAGTAATCGAGTTAGAACAGCAACTGACAGTTGCAAAGCAAAGATTCAGAGAAGCTCAAGACGAACTAGACGAACTGAGATTGCTAGTGGAAGATCAACAGACGCAGCTGGACGAATACAGAAATAAATATTTGGAAGCGCAACAGCAAGTGGAAGAACAACGTCGACAAATCGATTTGATGGAAATGGAAAATCAGAGGATAAGCGAACAAGTAAACTTGGAAATACAACGCGTTAAGAACCAGTTCCAAGAAAAACTGCAGGAACTCATGCCACTACCGGATATTTTAAAATCGACGCAGCTGAAACTGCAGGAAGCTCAACAGATGCATCTTTTAGCTGAGAGGAACAACGAGAGTATAGCCAGGGAGTTGCAGATGTATAAGGTACAGATGGAGATGGTGACACAAAATATTTGGTTCAGTTTGGGAGCTAATTACAATATTTGTGTCACTATCTCCTAGTTTAACAGTTTTTTGATGAGATAATGTTATTTGGTCTACATTTAATCGAAAAAAGTGCTTTGGTTGCAGGATTTTGGTGGGTATGTATGCCAAAAAAGTGGCGCAAAACTATTTGTTTGACGTCTTAAACATTATATTCGTTATTTTGTGTAGAAAATTATACACAAAGAAGCTTAGTTGCCAGTTAGCCTAGTCAAAGCACTCAAAATGCCGCAGGAGAAATTAAAAAAAAACTTGAAAATTCAAAATTGAGTATTTAAAAGGGTTGTGATTAACATGAGAAAAAGTTTACGATGCTAGGCATGCAATTTTCCGAAAAATAATTTTTGTTTTTTCAATCTAATTGTTTGAATAATGAAATTACAGGAAAATGTTCAAATCGAAAATTGTAGCTAATACATTCATCTACAACATTTGTCTGAGCATTTTTTTTGTATCTGCATTATTTTTCAAAATATACGAAATTTCCCTAGTAGTATTTTTGAACATCAATTTTCATGTTTTCAATTTCACGATAGTAAGTAAACAATGGAATTGAGAAAAAAAATACCTATGGAATGTGTTCTAAAATGGGGTATCTACAAATACATTGAAAAAAAAATTGTGTTAATGTATTATCATTGATTTTCCACGTAAACCTCTACCAAAAAGTCGTTTTTTTTACCAAATTTCTTCCATTAACATTAATAAATTGAAAAATTAGATTATATTACATAGCGTACTTCAAAGATTATGACGTAATCTTCAAATTTGATTTGAAACTTTTTCTTGTATCTGAATTTTCCACAAAGATACATACGATTTTCCACGTGAACCTTCATTTTTTTTGACCTCACTTTATTTTCATTATTGTTCCAATAACAGTCTCTATTCTTAATGTAATTTGTTGAAATTTTTGTTGTTAATATTTTATTATTGTTGTTGTTGTTATTACGCGGAGGCGTATATAAGCCGCTCTCTCACCTGCTTTTTCACCTTCATTTGTGCTCCCTTCTCTTTCCATCCTGAGCCATAGGTGTGTTCTTTTGTATCGCAATCACTTCTAAATAGGTTCATTATAAAGTTCACAAATTTTTAGATAATATCATAAACACTATAAAAAGTTGTAGAAGGTTTGCTGAAAGACGTCTGATTTAAGTATCTATTGTAAATAATTGTCTATTATTCAAAAAATCTGATATTCATAGAAAAACTGTATAGTAGTTTCGAAAGTATACACTTCAAAGTGCTCAGTGGTGAAGTTTCATTGAATTACATTAATTTCGAAAAAAGATATAATTGAATGAATTCTAAAAAAACAAGTAAAATTAAGCATGCAAAAAAACAGATTTTCTAGAAGCATTTGTTTGAAATTCGAAATATTGATGGCTTTGCTTTTATAACGATAATGTTTAATGCTCATTTGCAATGCTAAATCTAGAAGGAATTATCGCTGGGATAAGTATTAATTAAATAGTTTTTTGACTTTTTAGCTCTATTTTTTTTTATAAATAAACTGATTTTACAGTTAGAAAATCTACGTTTTCAAATTTGAAAGTATTTCTATCTGAAAGCTGAGATCTTTTTCTACATTTTACATGTGTTTATCTATTTTTTCAGAATGTTATAAGCCCAAAATTATTAACTTTCCCGTTCGCGCGTAACTATGAATTGACTACCACTGACATTTATTTTATCTCGTAAACTTTTCAATTTACACAAAAACTTTTTAGATAAAATTTGTGGATAAATATATCAGCTACAATTTTTTATTTAAACATTTTTCTGTATTTTCATTATTTAAGCAATTAGAATGAAAAAACAAAACCAAAAAAATGTTCTTAGTGATTTTCCGGAAAA
Source organism: Galerucella calmariensis (assembly GCA_910591675.1). Taxonomy (NCBI): domain Eukaryota; kingdom Metazoa; phylum Arthropoda; class Insecta; order Coleoptera; family Chrysomelidae; genus Galerucella; species Galerucella calmariensis. The sequence continues at coordinate 78,446 of CAJUYG010000050.1, read as the reverse complement.
TTGCATGCCTAGCATCGTAAAGTTTTTCTCATGTTAATCGCAACTCTTTTAAATGCTTTGAATTTTCAAGTTTTTTGTATTTTTTGTGAGGTTTTATGTGTACTTTAACTGGGCTAAGTTTCTTCAAAAAATAAGCTGTCGATCATTTAGAGCTGTTTAGGTCAGACAGTGGATGAAGCAAAGTTGACTAAAGTTAATGCTGCTTTTTAATCTACGAGTGATATTTCTACTATTTAGGACAAAATAGCGGCAATGACGAACCAAATAGACGAAGTAAGAAGCGACCAGCAGATCGGCGAAGACGCGAAGGCAATTTTAGAGTCTAAAGTAAAAGAATTGGAAGATCAACTGGCCGAAATTCAAGAATTAAACACCAGCTTATTGTCGGATATGGAAAAAATAACCGAAAAATGCGACGAATACGAGAAACTAGCAGACGAGCGCTTACACGAGATCGTCCAGCTGGAAGCTCAGTTGGAATCTTTACGAGAAGAAACTGCCAGACAAGTTTCAAGGATAAAGGATCGTTGTGAGATTGTTAGAAGGTGAATAATTTATTGAAAGGATGTGGGAAAATGTTGTTTGAATCTAAATTGAATTTCAGGTCGATGCAGAAGCAGATCTCGGATCTGGAACGGCAGCTAGCTCAAAGCAGAGCCCTCGCTAAATCGGCGCAAAAAGACAGAGACGATATCAGACAGAAAATGCAGGCTCAAATTAATAATTTGAACGAAAACTTCGAAGATGCTCAAATGAGGATAAGAAATCTTCAAGGACATGTTAATTTTCTTAGAAACTCCTACGGAGATGTGTATGGGGGTGATAATAATAATATTGCTTGTAAGCCAGCAGCGCCTCCGGATCCTTGTGACTGTAATCCCGCGTATTAGGATTGTTGGATTTGAAAGAGTGTTTGTCGTTTATTTCGCAAGGAGATTTCATTTAAATAAAAAATATTTAGAGACATTTTTTTGGTTTGATTTTACCTGAAGCGTAGTTTAGTCAAAGTTTACAGAATAAAAATATAAGATGTTTCACTCGTAAAGCACCGATGCCGCTGGTGACTGTCTGGTGACTTGGATGGTACACTACGTCCTTACTTGCATTTAATTTGGCATATTATACGGGACGTCGCCCGTCGAGCGATGTTATTTTAGAACGGTGTTTATTGGTTGTTCGTGTTTTATATTTATGTTGTATAGAATTTTTAAATTTATTAATTAATTGTTTAAATGAGCGAAAAGTCATATTAATATTTTTCTCTTTAATAGCAAAGCTTAAACACTAAATATTTTGTAATATTTGCTAATACAAAATTACGGATTTATTTTTATTATAAGGGTATTATATAAACAAGTACATTAAGCAAGAAAACAAAAAAATTCAATTCTATAGCTAACCAAAGGGGAATCGGTCAGTTCCTTTTGAACGAATATACTAAATTTTCTTTTCATCATCCATGTAATCAATTTCCTTTCAAATATTATGCAAGTCTCTATACCAGAGATCGTATATATTTTACTCTCAAATGTATATTGAAATATTTGAAAGACAATAGATTAAATTCAACACATAAACCAAACTCCAAACTTAGTATTTTACAACATTTATAAAAATTTTTAATAAAGGTATCCTGCAGCTGCTTCTCTTTTCACTGTTTTAACCTTGTCAATCCAAAAAATACGCGTTATTTAAAGATCAAAATTTAAGATTTGGTGGCTCTATTATTCTGGTGGCTAATGAGTATGTTTAATTGAATTTGTGATAAATATCTGCTAGATTATCAATAAGTATCACAAAATTACTAAGATGCTGGATAAAAATAGTGAATTGATTCATTTTAAAAATCCAAGTTTATTTTTTACTCCCCTCCCGTAAACTAAATCGTATTAAGTTTTTTCTCGTTTAAAAACACCTGCCATGACCTACAAATTGAGCCCAAAGTCTTCAGCGACTTTTCAGGAGCTTTCGATATTTTCAAGTGTGCAGTTACTAATTATTTTCTTTTACTTTTTGTATTGAGGAAAAAATACATGAATCTAACGTAAAATAATTTATTTTTTATAAAATTAATCTTACAAAAACGTATATCTAGCTGTACAAGAAAGAATTTACATTATTACAGTTGAGTTAACAAGTTAGGGATGATTTCAACCACTGAAAAAAGAAGAAAAAAATAAATTTAATTAAATCAAATCAACCCCTTTGAATAAAATAGAATATTTACCTCGCTCAGACTCAATTTTACGCTGCCATTTTGAAGAGGATCTTTAGCTTCAAAAATACCTGAAAAATTTATATAAAATTATATAGATTGTCCCGAGAAAATTGTATTGGCTTACTAAATGAAACGGTTAAATGCAGTAGGGCCGAAACGAAGTCCCCGAATCTGAGTGTTCCATCTTTTCTCATATATCTCAATATAAGCGTTGCCAAAATGTCGCTACTTAGTTGAAATCCCACTTCCAGTAAAGCGTCTCTTAATCTTTCAGCTTTTAATATTCCAGTTTTTTCTTTTGTGTGATTTTTAAACGCCGTCTGCCAAAATTTCAAACTACACATCAAGTCTTTGAAATCGCTGAATTTCAATCTGCCGGTACCAGATATCTAAAAAAAATCAATTTGTGGCCATGATTACGTGAAATGGAATAGTTAGGGGATTTTTCGGGAATGCTCGAGCGTGGCAGTTGGAGATATGAGAGATACCTTAGACCTAATAGAACAACTTTGGAAAGTATTAGCTCTGTATGTAGTGACGCGTGCCTAGGATAGACGATCAGATTAGGAAAATAAAATCGATAGTCTAAAATACTCGAGCGCGTCAGATTAAGATATTGGGGGTTGATTTTAGTGTTTTAAGACTAAATTTAACTAATATGACGATAAGTCCTTGACGCCGCCGAGTTATAGGGTCGCGAACTTGTAAAAAAACGTTAAACCGGCATTCTCGAGCGCGATTTCATTTTTTTTATTATGAAGAATATAATCTAAAACTTACTAAAAATACAAAATCTGCCGGTTTCTGCATGACCGGAAGTATGGAGGAGCCATTTCGTCTTTCGAAAAACGCGTTGCGGCATGTAAGTCGCGAACGATACATTTTACAAAAAAAAGTTCAAATGAATAAAAAAGGTTATTTCATTTTACACAAAAAAGGTTTCTTCACATTTTTGTCCAAAGTTGAAACTTTTGGACTTAAAGCATCATGAAAACTCAAACTCCCGGTTTTTTGAGTATAATATCTCGAAAACGGAGGAATATCGATGATTAAATTATGTAACTTTTATTATATCTCAAATTTTTTTTTCCTAAAGCTTCTCGACAATTTTCGTGGACTCGGAAAAAGTTACGCGTATTTGTTTACAATAGCCATTTATGCCATCAGTTACGAAATGCCTAATTTTGTGTAACGCGTCAGATTTTTGCCGAACGAACGAAGTGAGTTTCGCAAAAACTCACAAGTTACACAAAATTTCATTTCTTAACGTATTGCATACAAGATTTTTTCTAATTTTGAAGAAAGTAATAAAAAAATAAAATTTAATATATTTGATAAAAATTTGGAAAACATAAATTTAGTTTGTTGCTGTTACTTCATGTTAGTTGTCAGTTTGACATTTTGTAAAAAAGTCTAGACGGAAGGTTTTTAGCGAGATTGATATATTTTTAGTTTTATTAAAAAAAAATGAGTGATTCAAGTTCTGAAGAGCTACTAAGCGTTATTGAAGAGGCAGCAGGTAATGCTCTATTATCAGAAACTCCCAAAAAGTCAAAGGCAGTTTATGATTTGGCATACGAAAAATTTGTTACGTGGTGTGATGAGAAGAAAACTAAAAATGTTAATGAGAAAGTTTTACTTGCATATTTTGAGGGTAAGAAAGATCTAAAAGTTTCCACATTATGGACACTTTACTCAATGTTAAGGTCTGAACTAAATCTGAAAAGGAATATTGATATTAAAAAATATACAAATTTCGTAGCATATATTAAAAGGCAAGCAGACGGGTACAGTGCTAAAAAGTCAAAAGTTTTTATTAAAGAAGATTTTGCCAAATTTTTAGTGAAAGCTGATGACAAAGAATACTTAATGGCTAAGGTTGCAATGATAATTGGAATGGCAGGAGCATGCAAAAAAGCAGAATTAACATTTCTTCCAGTTGAAAATGTTATAGACGAAGGAAGCTATTTTCGTGTTGATATCCAACCTTCAAAAACAAAAGTTATACGGCAGTTTGCAATTACCACTGGAGACATTGAAAATACGAATCTTGTTGAAATATTAAGAAAATATATTAAGTTGCGTCCCCAGGTTCTTAAACACAACAGATTTTTTGTAAAATATGCGAATGGAAAATGTACCAGAAATCCTGTGGGAATCAACAAATCTAGCAGTCTGCCAAAAGTTATTGCACAATTTCTTGGTCTTTCAAATCCTGTTCTATATACTGGCCACTGCTTCAGAAGAAGCTCTGCCACTTTCCTAGCAGACAGTGCCTCGCCTCCCTAACTAATAAAATTTTTTGATGCGTAGTGAGTAACAGGAAGTTAAATGAAGCGCCTACTTACCTCAAACGTCAAAATTATCTGTCGACAGACTTCAATGGAAGCGCAACTTTTGATATAATCGTTCGGCAAACAGGCATCCAGCAATTCTTGTAGTTCAAAAGCGTTGACAGTTCGATGTTCGTCAGCTAATTGTAAAAAAACTGCTTCATATTGACTAAAACTTTTTCCATCTAAAAGCGGGGGGGCTTTAACGATGGCGGATTTGAGAAGCTGCGGCACTGTATCTAACAGTTTTAATTTCAACGATTTACATGAAAATACTCGAAGAGTAAATCCAGATTCTTGACTAGGCTCGAACGTAGTTGGTATTATTAAATAACCACCCTGTTCCAATTGACATCTGTCAAAAAAATAATAAAATAAAAATAGTGTATTATACACCGAGGTGGTGAAGATTATTATTATTGAGACCGAGGCTTATAAGTTCTTCAACACCATGGTGTATATACAATTTTTTCCACTACCAGTCAAATTTAAGAGAAAAATTAAAAATAATTCACAAACGCACCACGAGAAGCGTTTAACCCGACGTCTGACTGACAAGTACACTGTCATTTTTCGATATATTATGAACGTACTCGTTATGTCATCATCAGTCATTTTTGGTTGAGCGCGAATTTTAAACTAATGGCATTTTTATTCAAATAATTCCATCTTGATAGGTAATTTCAAGCAGCAAATATGTTAAAGACCTCATTTTTGCCTGTGTCTTTCATTTAGAGACTACGACTTTTTTGTTTGATTTTCTCGTTTTAGATTTTATTTTTCATTATTTACGACTATGTCTAGCCCTGAGGCAACTTTGGTAGCTATTCATGGTAAACAAAGTTTGTTGAACAAACAGTACGAGACTGAATGACAGAAGTGACTACAACATAACCTCATAACATGACAGATGAAGAGATTAATCTTTCTCGTCGGTCAAAATATTCCGAGCAAACAGATTCACATCGGACTGATCTGAGCGGAATTACCGAACAGTTCAGATTTACCTCTCCTACCTCTAGATGTAATAAACGAACGATTCAGACTAAAAAGATTAATCGGGCGCAAATAACAAACGCAGCTTGTGTTAGTATGCATATCAGCGATTCATGGATTGGTGTGAAGAAAAAAATGTGCAAAACTATGCGGAGAGTGTTCTTATGGTATATTTCTCAAATTTAACGTCAAGACCGTCAAGCCATCCACTCTTCGGTCACAGTAATCAATGTTGCGATCCACACTGGATATCAAAAATGGTGTGGATATTAGTAAATAATCAAAATTACGAGCATTGTTAAAAAGGCAAAGTGATGGATATATACCTAAAACGTCTAGGGTTTTTACAAAGGAGGAAATGTATCGGTTCCTGGATATAGCACCTGATAATGTATATTTGATGATAAAGGTTATTCTAGTATTAGGAATTGGAGGTGGTATGCGTTGTGACGAACTAGTTCAATTGAAAATTGATGACATTAAAGATATGGACTCTGTCCTGGTCGTAAAAATTTTGCAGACAAAAAACAAGAAACCTCGTTTGTTTACCATTATAGGCGATAATTATTTGCGTTTATTTCGAAAATATGTTGCACTACGGCCATCAAATATACAGGAACGTCGTTTATTTTTGTAGTATGTTAAAGGGAAGTGTCAAAGAATGGTTGTTGGTATTCACAAAATTAGTGCCGTGCCGCAAGAAATTGCAAAATTTTTGAAGTTAGAAAATTGGAAGGAGTATACTGGACATGCGCTAAGAAGAACATCTGCTACACTTCTTATTGATGGTGGCGGTGACCTCACTTGTCTTGAAAGACATGGAGGTTGGAAATCGAATACGGTAGCAGAAGGATATATTGAAGAATCACGTATCAACAAAGAGAATACTGCCAGAAAAATATTGCAACCTGACAAAGAAGGTACAAGTACCTGTTCAGATATTTCCTCGAATGTTTCATCAACAGTTACGGAGAATATTTTGAGTTGTTCTAACATTAATGAAAATCTTCTGAATTGTTCGAAAATTGTTAGTGACAATTTCAGTGGTATTTGAATTTTGGCGATAATTGTTCCAATTGTACATTCAATATCACTATAAATAACAAATAAATACCTATATATAGTTGCCCAATTAGTTTGTTTTACTAATTTTGTAAGAGACAATGTTTTTTTTTTTCAAATTTCAATTAGAGAGCTCAAATGCAATTACTTTTAGTCCTAGGATTAAAAGTAGCGTTTTTAATCCTAGGATTAAAAGTGTTGCTAAGCAACGAGCAAATTTTTGTACGGTAAGGGAATTGATGGCTTTTGCACCTGAAAATAGTACAAAAATGTCAACATTTTTTAATGGTTGGAGAAAAATTTATATTCTGCTACCTGTCAACAGAGATAAAATGTCAAATTTTTTTCCGTCACAGAAAAAACAAATTTATTTTAACAATAATTTACCTATGACTAACTTGTCTGCTATTGGTGTACTGTGAGTTAAACATCGATTTATTTTTCTTAAAAAAATTCTTCCCGATAGTCTCGTTGGTGTTTTTCGATAGAAGATACGAGGTGAATCCGATAACTTTCGGTTCCATTATACTATGTTGATTAAGAGATACAATTACTTCTTCAGTTTCGCTTAATAGAAGCTGCAGCTGTGGATTAATATGAAACGTATCGGGGTTGTTTCGACACCCTCCAGCCGATACACCTTTCTGCCAATGTCCTTGAAACAACCTCATCTGCCAGGTATTTTTATTGTGTAAACTCGGTTCGTCTCGACTCGTATCACTGTCCAAATGAACAACTTCTAAATGCGTGAAAGTTTTTACGAATTGTGAAAATGTCAGCCAAAATTCTCCCTCTTGAAGTTTGCTTTCCATTCTATCTAATTCTTGTGGTGATATATCCGACCTTAAAAATAATTAATTAGTATTTTTTTTCTACAAAACCATTTATCTCAAACATTTACCATTCCGGAGAATCTATAAGAACAGGAGAAGCATTCTCAGGTGACTGCTCTAAAGGATTCTTCAGTTTCACCAACTGCAAACCTTCACCATTAAATATTTCCGTTCTTTCTATTGATTGTAATCTATAATTTGTACCAGTTTGTACACCGTTTGATAATTTTTCTGTTGTTTGCGTTCTAACTTGATTGGTAGTTTGTATTGTACACGTCACTATGGACGTCATATCTAATAATTTATATAAAAGTCTTGCGCAGGACGTGGTGTCATGTTTAATAGGAATGCTTTCAGTTAATCCTCCAGTTAGATCAGCCAAACCATCTAATAGAGAACCGTATTTTAGAGCTTCATAGGAGCCATGTAATCTGTAAAGTTCTAAATTAAACAAACCACAATTTTTATTGTTAAAAACTTACTTTGCGTACGCTTTTTCTAACAATCCAGGCCAAAAGTTATCGGACTGGGACTGTAGGAAAGCTAGTTTTCCTTGAACTGTTGGTAATCTGTCGTCAACCAGAACTTCGGTCCATTCTCCACACCACCAAAGACGAAATCTAAACACTCCGCAGTATTGGTCACTAAAAAAAGTTTGATCTGCTGGTACTACTCGATAAAAAAGACCTTTGTTGAGGTATAGTATACCCAGGCACGACACCAGCCATCTGTCGCCTGTAAAAAGTTTTTCTTTAAAAGTTTTGTTTTTTTACAAAAAATTTTTAACGTACCCATTTTTCCAGAAGTGATATCAAAGGTAGCAGGTGCATCTTGTATGAAATTGGGTCTGTTACAAAGATCCTGAAAACATTTTTTTTTAAATTACTATTTAAAATTTAAAAAAAACTAATTACTTTCCCTATCAAAATAATTATACAAATTTATATCGCCAAAATGGTTCACCTAAACACAACTTAGTCTTCGGGATTACATTTCAAATACAGGGTGCTCCAGATTTGTAGAAAAAACTATTTTAAAGAACCTTAAAATATATAAAATTACATCCTTTTTCTTTCGTTAGATGGTGTTACAGTAGAATATGTCAAGAATGATGTCATTTCGCTGACATTCACTGAGACCTAAAATATCTATTGTACCCCCTTACTTCTATTCAGTTTCTGAAGAGAGTCTCAGAGACTAGTAGTTCCCTTAGTCCTATTTCTCGGAGGAATTTTAGGATGTCTGCAGGCTTCAACTTAGGTCAATGTTCCTCTTCTATCCAGTAATCTCCCCGGTGCTGTGCTCTAGGATTCTGAAGTGCTGTGCAGTTGGAAAGTATGTCTTCTTCCATGCCACTAAATCTGCATTCTTCTTCCTCCTATATCATTTCCTTCTATTCCAGTGTGTCCTGGAATCCATAGTAAAGTGACTATATTGTTCTCGCCTAGTTCATTGAGTTTGTCTAGGCATTCCCACACCATTTTGGAACTGATTACACAAGAGCTCAGTGCTTTAATGGCTGCTTGACTATCCGACATTATGATAATCCTTTGTCTTCTGTATCCTTTATCAATATTGAACTGGGCGCACTTTCTTATGGATAGTTTATATTATTATATTATGAAAATATATACAGGGTGTTCGTAAATTAATTAGTGATTGAAATATGAAAGGTTTACCTTGGGTCTCTTCCAAGTAAATTGAAAAGGTGGTGTTTGGTGGTAGAATACAGAAGATTGAGATGCGGGAAAATCAGGATCTTCCCAAAGTTCTCCACGTTTCAAACAGGCTCTTCGTATTCGGTCGTATTCACTCATGCCCTGTAAAAAAATTCAAATTTAATTAGAAAAATTTAATTTTCCAGTAAAATATTTTTCCTTTAAAAAATTTAATATGATCTTTGTGTTTTCGATACGAAATATGTCTACTGAGGCTCCCTCATCTTCTTAGCAGGTACCTGTATTTTTATACCATCTAATAGAAGAAATATTACCCTAAATAGTGACATAATTGACAAAGTTATACGGGGTCAAAGTTGAAATATATGTTTTTATGTCATTGATCCCTTGAAAAAAGTGTACCGCCTACACCTATGGAATTGAAGCGGTCAAATAGGTATTAAATGACAGTTGAAGGTCTACAAAAAATATATAGAAAATACCGAGTCTCAATTCCTTTTCAAATACGATTTATTTAAGGATGCAGTTCATTTTACCTTAAAATAACGAAAGGAAACTTTCAAAAATTCATTGCTATTTCAAAATACGAGTAGTGAAAAACTGAAACTAAAATGTACCTACTCAAAACATTAGTAAGGAAGTATTCACAGCAATTCATTGTCTGCATCCTTAAAAGGACTCGTTGAAAATGCAAATAAAATTCCTAACACATCCACACAATATCCTGTGGTAAGCGTTTCATATTTAAAAATTCAAAGCTAGTACACTACATCCGCCGATTTATTATAAAATAATTATTTATTAAACAATTTTTGCGAATTGTTCGATAATTTTCAAACACCCACTTAAGCGTGTTTTCTACATGAAAACATTCAACTTCACTGATACCAAACACCCACTCAGTTTACGATGAAACTTCTTCCATAACTTTATAACGGTCCCTGAAAGCATCTTGTAATAATAAGGAACACATTGTTTCTCTTTTAAATTTATTTTAAAAAAAATCCACATTATTTCACGCCTTCATTGCATGAATCAGGGAACCTTTCAGCAATCTATACTGTTTTAAGACACGATGGTTGAGGTGTGGGTAGAAATTACAACGAAATTAAATTTTCAACACACAAGTGGAATGATATTTTATAGTTTTGGATAAGAAGGAACTCGCGTCCTTATATAATTATCCTGGTAAATATATTAATTAATTTATTATTGACTGAATAACGGGTTATTGCAAAATATAAAACACCCAGATTATTTTGCATGAATCCTTGAATACTTATATAACATCCTCAATTGCAGTAAATCATGTTTTAAAAATACTATAATCTAAGTGTGTTTATAGAAGGACACTGTATACAATGCTATTCAAAAGTCCCCTCTCCCCCTCGTATCTTTTGAACGGCTACACTTACATTAATAAAATTTGGAGAGCGAAAATAAAGTGTTGTAAACTTCTCTACGAATGGTAACAGGTGACGTAATAGTAATAGAAGACGTCACAGTGCCACTCTGGCCAATAATTTTAAATAGGACCTTATGGCAAGTGATATCTCGTTTGAAAGGCATTGACATTGGCTACATAGCCATATTAATTTTGTTTGGGTATAAACTAATTTTGACGGATAAATTAAATGAATACCGAAATTATTATTTCACATTTAAATATTGAAGATTTTTCAGTCCACCTCTGGTTAGTTGTCAAAAAAATTGACGTTTTTAATTTAATAGTATTTGTTGCTTTGCAAAGTTTTTCTAAATAGCTTAAATATTTAATTTTATTATTGTTTAACGAGACGTTTAAGAGTTTACATAGGCAAAATGGTACGTACTCAAGCCGACAAAGTAGCAGCTATCTTAATAATTGGTGAATCTAGAAAGGATCTCCATGAAGCGGAACGTTTATTAAATGAGAGATACCCAGATCGCCCTATCTCGAGAATTTATTTGAGGGAGCTTCTTCATAAGTTTGAAGCAACAGGTAGTGTTCAAGATGCCAAACGATCTGGTCGACCAACATTTAGTGATGATAAAAAAATTGATATAGTTGCTGAAATGGTAGTAAACCCTACTTCCTCTTCAACTAAAGTTGCGTCTATCTGTGAAGTAAGTAAAAGTACAGTACAGAGAGTGTTGGCTAAAAATAAATTTCATCCATACAAGTTAAAAATGGTGCACCACCTTTCGGATGACGAACCCGACAAAAGACTCGAATTCTTTGAATGTATGGCAAATAAAATTAGTCAAAACCCACATTACACAAAAACAATTTGCTTTTTGCCTCAAAGGAAATGTGAATATATAAAATGTAAGGTATTGGAGTGACACAAATCCTCACACCTTTCGTGAACAACATACCCAATTTCCAGAAAAAGTCAATGTTTGGGCAGGTATTTTGGGAAACCACATAGATGGTCCTGTCTTCCTAAATTCAAATTTAAGCGGTGAAGTGTATCTAGAGATGTTACAAAATGCAATTGAGCCGTTAATTCTTGAAATTCTGGAAGATAATCCAGATGAATTGGGCCATCTGGAAATAACAATTCAACAAGATGGTGCTCCTGCACATTATTATGGTGCAGTAAGACGTTACCTGGATGAAGAATATCGAGGTAGATGGATCGACCGGCGAGGTCCTATAGAATGGCCACCTCGGTCACTAGATCTGACACCATTAGATTTTTTTCTATGGGGTACTTGAAATCCAAGGCTTATACTACGGCACCAGATAGCATTGGCGTTTTGAAAGAAAGAATTATTGAAGAATGCAATGCAATTTCAGCTAACACATTCGAACGAGTACGACAAGAGTTTACTAATAGGATGTATTACTGTCAGGAAGCAGACGGAGCACATTTCGAACACTTGCTATAAGAATCCATTGGGGTACTATCCCCGATATAATACGTTGTCTGCTCAAGGCTAATAGGGCTTGTCTACTATCAATGCTGATTTGTAATGTTTTCGCCAGAAATTCCTTTTCTGGTTAGTTCTTTCGTGGCAATTAAGATACCTGTTGGTTCTGTTTGAACCACGCTGGTATTATTCCCCATTCCCCACTTAATCCTTAGGCTTAGTGCTCTGGAGTGCTCGTAACAATATACAGCGTGTTAATATTAAAATATACTTTAGAGAATGTAATAATGTAAAGTATTAAAAAAGTTATAACCACTTTTTTATAAAAATCGTTTTAGTATAAACACTCTGTATATATGACGTGCCAGAGGACGAATCTTTATATACAGGGTGATAAAAAATAAATTTTGGTGAACTAAAAATAAATAATTAACAGGGGTCACTGAAACCAAATGACATATGATTTGGACGTATATGGAGGCCATTGCAGTTTTGGATTTTAATCCAAAGCTTAATATGGACGTCGCAAGTTGTTTTAAGAAACCCACATTATTTTGTATCAAGATATGGTTAGGTGGACAGTTTTGCTGAAAATTTATTAAGTATCTAATATAGATTTGGCGATATTTAACGTTTCTCACCAAAGAAATGGTTTTTTTTTTCGCATTCTGTTGATGTTAGTTAAAAAAAATTAGGTCGTAATGTAATTTATTCAACTCATCACTGCTACTACTTTTTCATTAAATAAATCGCCAAAGAATTAACAGTTATATACTGTATTGTATTGTATTGTATGCATACACAGTTTTAATATCTTACGTGATGGAAATGGAAACAAGCCTATTTGTTTTCTAAATGATAATTTTTAACTGTCTTTTCCAAAAGAATGTCTTTTTCGACATTATTTATCCATCAAAATATTTTTATAGCCGATAAATTAATGAGTTATACTATAAGCTAATGAAGAATTGTATTAATATAATATGTTGCTGCTTTCACTTATATATAAATGCCAGATGTTGGTAAAATTGAAAGTAAATAATATTTTCACACTTCACGTATCATTTTGAATATATTTGATTGACTTAAATGACCACCTATTTGATTAAAAGAGGCTGTGGAGTATTTGGAAAGTAAAATAAACTCATATTAATTGAAATCTTCCTTCACTAAAGGCATTAAAAATGTTCTTATTTGTTTTCCAATATATACTTTCAAGGTAAATCAGATCAAGATTTGTATTTTTTTCAATAATTTGTTATATATTATATTATAACACAAACAGTAGTTATGAAATCAATTAAAATAGTGAAAGCAGCGACCTTGGAGATTTTTATTCTCTTTGATATTATTTTATATACATATTTTTTGAGTTCTTGATAAATATATTCGTTTTTTTCGAAGAGTTATGCCTAGAGGTATGATTATTTTACGACTGAAATGTTTGGCTGATGAAATGATATTTAGATATAGTATCTTAAAGGATTTGTGAGGTATTTATAATCTTTTATGGGCTAGTATGCAAGAATAGTAAAAAAATTGAGTTCTTTTTAGTTTTTTTCATATAACGTGGAAAGTACTGGAGCAATATCGATGATATGAACAAATTGAAGGGTTGAACAAGTTAATCGGATAATTAGGAAGCGTGGAAATAGGGAAAAACCAGAAAATTAGAATTTTTTTTTGGAAAATTCATATTTTTGTTATTTTTCAATTGTCGAAGCTGAAACTTGGTTTAAAAGAAGATCTTTATATGCACTTTATATGTACGAAGAGCAGACACCAGGCAACGGTTACTTTCATCGCAATTGCAATTGTAATTTTTTGAGAAGATAATTTGTAACGTCTCTGGATGCGTTGTCGATTGTCCGATTTCAAATTTGAAAACGGTTTTAAAAAGTATTAATTAAGAGCAACAAAACGTATATTTTCGATTTGTAATAAAATGATGCGAAATTGGACAAAAAGGCACATGTTCGAAAAATAATTAAATAGGAACTGAAACACAACAAAATACGAGGGGTAAATACAAAGTTAAACTTTAACTAATCGAGATTATTGTTAATTACCCTCAGAATTACTTTAGCCATTGTTTAAACGTTGAAATCCCAAAGAAACTAATACCAAACCACAATTAATTTTAAAACTATGAAAAAAATGTACTTTCACTAAACAATAGAATGTTCCGTGAACTGTTTTGTATATTTTTATTGTGAGAATTTCCGTCTCAACTAATAACCAGCGGTTAAATAAAAATGTATACAGGATGGACGAACTACCAAATATTGATATTTCTTTTAAACAAAACAAATAAACATCTTCTTCCTTGTTACAGTTGTTTTATACACACTGAATCTCATTAAAAAAAATTCTTTTGATATACAATCATCCGATTTAATCGCTAGTGTAAACAGTAAGGATAATTACGATTATTATTCCACACTAAAGGCGTGTCCAAACGCAAACATTCTTAAAAACAGGTTAATACACGGATTAAAGTCTGTTCATACTTAAAAATGAAGTGACTAACTATACAGTGCTATTCAGAAGTCCCCTCCCCCTCTCGTATCTTTTGAACGGCTACACTTACATTAATGAAATTTGGAGGGTGAAAATGAAGTGTTGTAAACTTCTCTACGAATGGTAACAGGTGACGTAATAGTGATAGATATCGTCACAGTGCAACTCTGGCCAATAATTTTAAATAGGACCTTATGGCAAGTGATATCTCGTTTGAAAGGCATTGACATTGGCTACATAGCCATATTAATTTTGTTTGGGTTTAAATTAAATTAATACCAAAATTATTGAAATTATTTTTTTTAATTCAATTAATCAAATATCAACAATGGATTCTTATATCAAGTGTTCGAAATGTGCTCCGTCTACTTCATGACAGTAACACATCCTATTATACCTCATTTAAAAACCAGGAGGAGTGATTTGAATTTAAGTTGGCATTTCTGTAGACCTCTGATTGGTCAGATTCAGCCCAATTTCACACAACACTTCTTAGCAATGACATCAGCTGATAATTTCCATTTTTGATAGTTCTGACAGATAAATAAATAAATATTGGATGAAAACCAAAAATATTCAAGTTATCTTCAAAATTTCTAAAGCAATTGGTATATTATTACTCTATATTTTACCTACTTAAAATAGTAGTAAAGTCGGTTGACCGAGTTTTAAAGAAATAATGAAGTAGAGGAACAATATACAGTGCAGAAAATATTGGTGGAATACCGGCACTTTAAAAAAATTGTGATGAGTGAATAAAAATGTCGTTCGAAGAACAAAAATGAGATCTGTGCTGGACAAAATTCTGCAAGCTTCAAAGAAACGTTCAGACTTTATTGAAACAAATTAAATTTATCTGAGTCACCCTTTGCAGAGTCAAATGTAGGTACTATTTATTTGTTATACATATTTGGAGAGAAATCGTCTAAATTTATTGGAAGAACATAACGAGATCGATATATTAATAAGCCATTGATGATATAGAACAATATAGAAAAGAATGGGTTTGGTGGAAAATACATTATTGGTTTTTGAAGGCAAAAAGAAGGAAGAAAGTATCTCAGAAGTATTTGCAAAATGGCTTACACCTCATCCGGCAACATAAAGATAACTGTTGGAAATGTTTTAA
Source organism: Galerucella calmariensis (assembly GCA_910591675.1). NCBI lineage: Eukaryota > Metazoa > Arthropoda > Insecta > Coleoptera > Chrysomelidae > Galerucella > Galerucella calmariensis. The sequence continues at coordinate 62,820 of CAJUYG010000050.1, read as the reverse complement.
TTAATACTGCACATTGCTCTACAAAGTTATCAATTTTGTAGTATTGTTATTGCCAGAGCATATTATTCTCCATCATCAACAATAACCATAATTTGTTTGTTGTCAATGTGAATCTTAATCTTCTGATGTAGATTCGAAGGTATTTATTAGTCATTTTCTGAAGTATTCTGAATATTTCAATATTGTGATATCGTTTCAATCATTTCTTTATGTTACTTTGTAGCAACTTTATTTCCAAAGTTTCGACAAGACACCGGTATTAGTTGTAAAGAATGATAGATAATAGTTTTATATAGATACTATATACTACTCGAAACGATTCAAAAATTGACCTATTGACTTTCTTTTTGAAGCATTTAATTGTTTCGTTATTTAAAACAGCCCTAATAGAGTAATGTGGATGTTGTAATATTTCAGTTTCAATCAGAAACGGAGTAGGAAAAAGTTTCACAATCTGTTTAATGCTTAGTTACATCTGAAGAATATACTGCAGATCAGAGGAGAAATCGACTTATGACTAATATCTTTGCTATCAAGGCATATTTAATATATTTGGAACACGACTGTTGACTACGTTTTCGGAACCCACCTTTTAGTAACTAATCTGGTAACTTTTAGTGTTGTGAGTGAGGCTTTTTAAATTACTCCTCCTGGTTTTTAAATGAACTATAGTAAACTCTTGTCGTACTCGTTCGAATGTGTCAGCTGAAATAGCATTGCATTCTTCAATAATATTCTTTCTTTCAAAACGCCAATGCTATCTGGTGCCGTAGTATAAACCTTGGATTTCAAGTACCCCCATAGAAAAAAATCCAATGGTGTCAGATCTGGTGACCGAGGTGGCCATTCTATAGGACCTCGCCGGCCGATCTATCTACCTAGATATTCTTCATCCAGGTAACGTCTTATTGCACCATAATAATATGCATGAGCACCATCTTGTTGAAATGTTATCTCCAGATGGCCGAATTCATCTTGATTATTTTCCAGAATTTCGAAAATTAATGGCTCAATTGCATTTTGTAGCATCTCCAGATATACTTCACCGCTTAAATTTGAAGGAAGACAGGACCAAATATGTGGTTTCCCAAAATACCTGCACAAACATTGACTTTTTCTGGAAATTGGGTATGTTGTTCACGAAAGGTGTGAGGATTTGTGTCACTCCAATACCTTACATTTTGTGTATTCACATTTCCATCGAGGCAAAAAGTACTTTCGTCACTAAAACAAATTGTTTTTGTGTAATGTGGGTTTTGACTAATTTTATTTGTCATACATTCACAGAATTCGAGTCTTCTGTCGGGGTTGTCATCCGAAAGGTGGTGCACCATTTTTAACTTGTATGGATGAAATTTATTTGTAGCCAACACTCTCTGTACTGTACTTTTACTTACTTCACAGATAGACGCAACTTTAGTTGAAGAGGAAGTAGGGTTTACTACCATTTCAGCAACTATATCAATTTTTTTTATCATCACTAAATGTTGGTCGATCAGATCGTTTGGCATCTTGAACACTACCTGTTGCTTCAAACTTGTAAAATAAGTTCTCGACATAGGGCGATCTGGGTATCTCTCATTAAATGAACGTTCCGCTTCATGGAGATTCTTTCTAGATTCACCAGGTTTTATCAACTGGTAAAATGGACAAAACTATTTAAAAATTGATCGAAAAGATGTTTTGAAAGCGTGCTACAGCTGTGGCAGGCTGTTTTTTATCAGCTCACGTGTGGTTTATTATAAAAATTCGTTATTTCATGTCTTAAGAAGTTGGTTAAATACCTATACGTAGCAAAAGCTGGACGTGATATGGATACAATACATTTCCTTTCAGTACACTTTTGTGACTAATATTTATTACTTGGTACACGTTTTTGGATGTTCGTCAATAATTTGTGGTAGTTCTAGCAGTTGCTAGGTGAGTTCCAGTTTCTTGTAAACAAATCTATTGTTTATTAGGTACTCGAAAATGGCAAAAACATTTTTATTTAATAATAATAAGTGAGATGGTAGACCCTGTACGTTGAATATTTTATATTTTAAAATGAATTTTACTACAGTTAAGATAAAGGAAACTGTGTTTTTACGCATTTTCCATTATAATTACTCACTTCCACTGGTGTATCTAATATTTAAAATTGATTAGTGTTACTTACAGTTTTTTAAATTCTATTTTCATTCGTAGTGAAACTAATGACAAATTCTTTTCATGGTAAACGTATTACCGCAAAAAGGAAATAGTGTGTAATATTTTGCTATATCTATTGCAGGTGATTTCAATGCTTGAATGAGTAGATATAACGCAAAGGATAAATTTTATTTATTTTTTTCATTCTTTCCAGTTTTATGTCTCTATGGGAAATTTAATGTCAGTAGCTTTATTTTCAAAAGGTTTGTTGTCAAGAATACTTAAAAAACATTTGATGAATGTTTAGATAATGGAATTTACCGAAAATTTTAGTCTAAACTGAACAAACAGCTGCTTTTAGTTTCCATAACGAACAATAATTGTAGGTACCTACTTTAATGTATATAAATAGCAACAATCCAAGAAGAATTTAGAACACATTAATAACAAATCACATCCTCGAATTTTTGACTTTCACTAACACACGAAAAATCAACATTGAACGTTTGACAAAATCGAAAGTAATATTGGAGATTGACAATGTTTAACGCACGTGTCAAACTAGAAGACTTGCGACGAATTCTCGACTACATAAAACCTTGATTGTGGTACGCGACTAAACGCGAAGTACCAAGAAGAAAATATCTTTAAGCGCGGCGACGTTGCCAAAGCTACATCGTTGGAAGTAGTTAGGAAGAAAATACAAAAAATCGTAACTGGAGTGTTGAATTTTAAACCTCGAGTGAAATAAGACTTCCTCTGCGGAATGAGGCCCAACAAGCTGAATTTTTGCAGAGACCTTCGTTTTGATGTTCCAATGAAGCACAAAAAATCTCATGTGCGTCTGACGTCGTAAGAACTCATCACAAAACTTACGTAAAATAGTATTCTCTACAAAATTGTTCATATACACCTTTTTCGTACGACCAGCCGTTTTCGAGATATAGCACGATAAAGCGGTAGAGCGCAAACGTACAGTTCTTGAATGTCCAATTTGTATAATGCTACGGTTTCCCTTTTTAAATATACGATTCTCTTATAAGTAGATGTTGCCAGTCGGACTCCCTCATGAAGGGTACCGTACCATTATCTATAATAATGAATATTCTGCTAAATATTTCAAACGTCTACTTGCTGTCGATATTAATATCAAGCAGAATAATTATTTAAAAATAAAATTAACAATAAAAAAAACTTCTTCACGGGGAATCGAACCCGGGTCTAGCGCGTGATAGTCTGGTTTGCTTATTACTCGACCACCGAGGAATATGCAAATTGTTTATCTATAACGTCAGATATGTATTACATAATTTTTGCTTGTTCCTACCGTGTGTCCCGCGACACGTTTATAAAAAAAATTTTAGTTTACACCGTAATAAGCATTGTTTTAGTGCCAAAGCCTCGGCAGAGTAAACTGAGTTTATGTTTGAAACAAAAAATGCTGCTCCTATTCCATAGTCACATTTGTATCCATCAGTATATATCTTAGTTACATTGTCTCCAAACTTATTCAATATGGTTTTAAGAACGATGCCTTTTCCAGTGTTCAGATCTTCTCTTTTTCTCGGCTTTACCTATTTCTTCCAATATTACATTGGGGCTGACTCCGCAAAAGGGTTCAGGCCCCCAGAAAGGTATTTCAGTCCCCCTCTTTGCTAGTTCATCTGCTATTTCATTTCCTTCTATTCCAGTGTGTCCTGGAATCCATAGTAAGGTGACTATATTGTTCTCACCTAATTCATTGAGTTTGTCTAGGCATTCCCACACCATTTTGGAACTGATTACACAAGAGCTCAGTGCTTTAATGGCTGCTTGACTATCCGACATCATGATAATCTTTTGTCTTCTGTATCCTTTATCAATATTGAACAGGGCGCATTTTCTTATGGCGTGAATTTCCGCTTGAAAGATACTAAGAGCTTTCAGAGTGTTTGGTTCCTGGCCAGAACACTCCTATCCCAGTTCCTTCTATTGCTTTTGAGACGTCGATGTACTATTGAATGGCATTCTTTCCAAGTCTAGTAATGGTATTTGGATCCCATTCCTTCCTGTTGCTTAATTCCGTAAGGAATTTCTTTGAAAAGTTATACTTTTTCATCATACCTATATAGCAAGACCACAACTGCTAATTTTGAAAAAAAAACAGTCATAAAACGTTTGAATAACATCAAGATATCGAAAAAATCTATTAATTAACCAACATTGTAGATTTAATTAAATTATATTACCATTTAACCCCCCAAAATTACCTTAAAACAAACATGTTGTGCATTTCCAACCAGATTTTAAAAACAATATTTGTATTACCCTGTATATATGCCCCCTCCGTCCACGTATACGACAAAATTATTATTTATTCCTTCCTCACAACTCAAATTATTTATAATTCATGTAAAGATTTCTAATCAACGTTGGAATGTATAGAATATTAAGATGGTAAAATAAATATATCGGAGATCGTACTGTATATGTTTTAAAATACAAGTACCGAGGAAGTAAATTCTATTTCATGGAGAGAGAGAATTATTTCGATTCCAGTTCTAGTTAACGCCCCACAAAGATCATTAGCCTCGCTTTTAGAATCATTTTCACCAGCCTAGGTACTTATAACATCATACATAAAGTACTTGATTCTAATCGAAGTATTAATTTACATTAAATTATATTCTTGTGCATGTCGTAGGTACTATTATATTAGACGTCGGCACCTGCTTAAAGTATTTTCTCAATCAATCAAGTAGCACGAATACAGGGTGATCCGATTAATTCGTTTTATAAAAAGTAAGTAGGTATAGTATTTTTGAAAGTGTTATATACAGTGAGCTTCAAGCAAAAGTAAAGAATAAATTCTGAAAATCTTCTTTTTTAACTCTGACGCCTACTTCCTCAAAGAAGTATGTCCATACAGCTTCTTCGGTCCATCCTTTATCATGAAGAAAGTACCTAGAAAACGCATATTTTTTACAGTATGCTACAATTTTCTGAAACATATATGCCACTGCACATTCCTGTACACACTGTTAACAATTATCTGATAAAAGAAAGTAGATATGCAAGTTGGAAGTATTTTGCCGTACATCTAAGTCGCTCTGGGCAACAATCAACGAGGTCAGCGATGTTGTCGATACTATTTCCTATAAAGTCTCTAAACATGCGTGAAATGTGCATTCAAATTTAGTTTCCTATAATGGTTATTAAAGGGATTAACAATGAGAGTTTTATTATCCCTTTTAGCAGTTCAAGTGGTGGTTTTTTTTATACAAAAAAATGATGGGAATACCCTGTAATAGCTCTATCTACTGGTTATGCAACTTGGATTACGTTTATGTAATTGGAGTTACTGTTAAAAAAATGTGTCAAATGTCAGGGATGACGTACGCCGTTCACGAGTGTCACTAGTGTCAGTCACCTATTGAAAAATATCAACATTCTCTTCTGGGTTAATTACTAAATAATGAATTTTAAATTAGTTACTATAAGTTAAAATGTATATCGAGTGATTTTTCAAAATCGGGAGTGTACTTGTTCAAATGGTTTAAAATGAATCGAAGGAAAAGGAAGTGGAAACCTGTAAAATGAAGATAATAACTTTCTCACTTCATATCATCCTCATCTATTTATTATCACATCACACAATTTTAACGGAATATTTAAGCAAACACGATGGTGAGAAATCAGCAGAAGATTTTATAGAATCTCCTCTATGTTGTAATTTAACAACAGAACGAGTAAGTAAAATTTTACATGGTTTACTCCCCAAAATAATTGCCTTGGGTATTATTAATACGTTTTATTAGTGGTAATTAAATGATAAGTATTTTCTCTTTAATCTTTTGACTATATAGGGGCTATAAAACTGAAACTTGACACTATTTGTAGTGTAAATACAGTGTAAATTGAAGTATGATAAAAATTTTAGGTAGAAGTCAACTACTCATCAAAAATAGTGGAAAATGAGTACATAGTAATGTTCAATGCTTACTACAAAAGCAACGCAAGAGAAAATTACATAAACACAGCGTTAAATTCCTCAGGCATAAAAAAATGGAAGATCCTTAGTAGAGAAAACCCAGCTAGCGAATACCCAAGTGATTTCGATGTAGTGATAATAGAAGATAATGATAAATTAGAAGGCTTGAACGCTTTGAACGACCATCCAGCAGTTAAAAGAGTGACTGCACAACGCATGGTCTCTAGAACTTTAAAAATAAGTCCTTTCATAAGAATCGGTAGAACTAATTTAAACACCAAACCACAATTTAGACACAACAACAGAAGACTGCTAAGAGCGATTCCTAGACAGATAACTTCAGTTTTACAAGCAGATTCTTTGTGGAATATGGGAATTACCGGCAAAGGAGTTAAAGTAGCTATATTTGACACAGGTTTATCGAGAAACCACCCTCACTTTAGAAAAATCAAAGAACGGACAAATTGGACAAACGAAAAAACTTACGACGACGGTTTGGGACACGGAACATTCGTAGCTGGGGTAATAGCTTCTAGTAAAGAATGTTTAGGCTTCGCTCCAGATGCTGAATTGCATATTTTTAGAGTTTTCACTAACAATCAAGTATCGTACACCTCTTGGTTCTTAGACGCTTTTAATTATGCTATTTTAAAGAAGATAAACGTTTTGAATTTGAGTATTGGTGGGCCAGATTTCAAGGTAAGCTTTGGGTTAGCCCAAAAACTATCGAAACATGGATGTGAAAGCAGATTTTTGATGGAATCCCTTGAAAATATCATGGTTAATGATTATCAATTGCCTCCACAGGTTTTTAGGTTGTGCTAATTGCATAATAACAGTTTATAGCCGAAACAACAAAATGGGACTGTTTTTCAACATGTTTTCTAATTTTACTCGAAAAGTATTGAGTTTATTGTAAATATTTATTGGAACAAAGTTATGGAGCGTTGAATTTGCTATAAAATTCCGTGGTTCAAAATGTAACATTTTCCATCCTTGCAGCCACAGTGGATGAATAAGTAAAAAAAATTGGAAAAACAGCTGTTTTTCAGACGATAAATACGAATGCAATTTATAAAAAAATGTTAATAATTATTTTTTCTTATAATACGTTATTTATTCACGAACTGAATGCAATAAACACGATTTCGATATCTTATTTAGTTGCTGAGTAATCTAATTGTTAATAAACATTGAGTAAAAGAAATAGACATTGTTAGAATAAAGACATATGCCACAAACAATTGTTTAAATTTTACAATAATGTTTTTACACATACTAGAAGGTTACAGCTATCAAATGCAATGATTTAATCAACAATTTTTTTGGTTTAACTGACTCAGACGTTAGTTTAAAAAAGTGGTTAAAATTTTACCTTAGTAACAATTAAGATATCTGTACGGTTTTTTATTTTGATTGAAATTTAGAAAAACCCAGTTAAAGAACTTGAAAAAACACAACTTTTGGCGTTTTGAACGTTCAATTCGGACCATTTAATCCCGAGTTATTGAATCCCAAACTTGATCAACGGTTCTCGGCAAACGATCAACAAGCTAACGAAAAAGAAAATACCGAGTCGTAAACATAATTTATACGGCGTCCGTTTGGGACAGCAACTTGAATCAAACCGCCCTGGAGTGAAACATCTTATATTTTTATTCTGTAATCTTTGATATTAGGCAAACGAACAACAATATAACGAAAAAAAATACTGTCATGCAGGTCTTTCTGCATACTTCCCAGATATTTTCCAACACACCTACCTTTCATAACTTATCAACAATTAAATCAAATAGAAGAGAGGATGTGCGCGGAAGAGGCTTTCAGCGCTGTCATTCCGAGGGGAGGGCATGGCTGAGTATAGCGGCAAGAGCACAGATTATAATATGTGGCTAGAGGTCGAATCGTAGCTGCATGTCGGTATTTTCTTTTTCGTTAGATTGTTAATTATTTACCTAGAATCGTTGATCAAGTTTGGGATTCAATAACTCGGGATTAAATGGTCCGAATTGAACGTTCAAAACGCCAAAAGTTGTGTTTTTCCAAGTCCTTCAAGTGTGTTTTTTCAGATTTTAATTAAAATGAAAAACCGCACAGATATCTTGATTGTTACTAAGGTAAAATTTTAACCACTTTTTCAAACTAACGTCTGAGTCAGTTAAACCGAAAAAATGTTGATTAAATCATTGCATATGATAGTTGTATCCTTCTAGTATGTGTAAAAACATTATTGTAAAATTTAAACAATTTTTTGTGGCATATGTCTTTATTCTAACAATGTCTATTTCTTTTACTCAATGTTTATTAACAATTAGATTACTCAGCAACTAAATAAGATATTTAAACCGAGTTTGTTGCATTCAGTTCGTGAATAAATAACGTATTATAAGAAAAAATAATTATTAACATTTTTTTTTAAAATTGCATCAGTATTTTACGTCGGAAAAACAGCTGTTTTTTCAATTTTTTTTACTTATTCATCCGCTGTGGCTGCATGGATGGGAATTTTTACATTTTTAACCACTGAATTTTAAAGAAAATTTAACGTTCTATAACTTTGTTTCCATAAATATGCACGATAAACTTGATACTTTTCGAGTAAAATTCGAAAACATGTTGAAAAACAGTCCCATTTTCATTTGTTTCGGCTATAAACTGTTATTATGCAATTAGCACATCCTAAAAATGGTTGGATGCAACGGATTATCATTAACCATGATATTTTTGAGGGATTCCATCAAAAATCTCGCCTACTGCTCTTACATCCACCTTTAATGCTAATTATTTAATCAATACACATCTTTGCTTTACTCCTTTTTTCATTCAGGATCATCCTTTTGTCGACAAAGTTTGGGAATTAACGGCAAATAGAGTAATAATGGTATCAGCTATCGGTAACGACGGCCCACTTTACGGTACTCTAAACAACCCAGCCGATCAAATGGACGTCATAGGCGTCGGCGGTATAAATTTCGAAGACCAAATAGCTAAATTCTCCTCCAGAGGTATGACCACCTGGGAATTACCACACGGTATGTAAAAATATCTACAAAAAAACAAATTTCTAGGTAAATTTCTTTCAGGTTACGGAAGAGTTAAACCTGATATTGTAACGTATGGTTCAGCTGTTAAAGGTTCTCATATAAAAGGTGGTTGTCGAACGTTATCTGGTACTAGTGTAGCTTCTCCGGTTGTTGCTGGAGCTGTGGTACTGTTAACCAGCGCCGTTTTACATCGTGGCGATGTTATCAATCCAGCTAGTGTTAAACAAGCTCTTATGGCTTCCGCGAGGAGATTACCGGGTGTTAATATGTTCGAACAAGGACATGGGAAGTTGAATTTGATGAAGGCGTATCATATTTTGAATAGTTACACTCCTCAGGTGAGTTTTTTTTAACAAACATTTTATTTTGTATATTTTTTTCAGTTTAAAATTATTTGTGTGTACAGGGCGAGTCGTGATGAGCTGTTTATACTCCTACCTTGTATAGGGGGAGAAAAAAATGCAACTGTGTCTTTATCCAATATTTTGTGCGTGTAATTTTTTCAGTTTTGAATTATTTGTGTATACAGGGCGAAACATGATGAACTGTATACAGGGTGCGGCAGATAAACGGTCAATTAGAAATATCTCGAGAACTAAAGGTATCTGAATTATGAAAATTGGCATGAAGGGGTTTTGAATAATGAGCTAATCAATGAAAATATTGCCGTACCCATTCTACTTCTGGTTATACCGGAAGTTGCACATAACTTTGTAATTTTTTAATGAAAGACCCTGTATATTTTTCAATTTTAGGAAAATTTACGTTATTCTGAATATTTTTTGTTAATACTTTCCTATACCTATTTTGAACCATTTTTGAGTTGTAATGTTTTTTATATGAAAATGACACTTTTTTACCATGTACAAAAAATTCAATATCCTCTAATGTAATTTGAATAAAAGTTTAAATGTATTAGTTACTATTTACCACCTACCGTTTTATCGATTATACTGTGAAGTTACCTTTTTTATTATACAGGGTGCTGTCAAAATTAGAATAAAAACGTAATCTTTGCGTAATTCCTTTTTTTCAAATGGGACACCCTGTATGTAATTATTTATTTTAGAAGAATACGTTGCCCACTATCGATATGTATTACTATTCCCTATATCTATCTCCTGCAGTTTTCAAATAAATCAGCTTTATACATTTTTGTCACAAAAAATTAATTTATCAAGTCGCCTATGGAATATTCTGACAAATGTCAGTTATTGTTCATGTTTAATAGTCACCAGCCCTGGGGCACTCCAATTTCCGTCCCATACCTTCTCCCTCTAGTGTCAACTATCGCACGCCCCGTCAGGTAGTCCTCTACTAGATTAACTAGCCCCTCCCCTACTCCAAGTTTTATCTCAACACCGTCCGTTTACTGACACTGTTGAACGCGTTCTCTACATCGAAGAACACGAGCAGGGTCAATTTTTTACTCCTACAACTACCCTGCCTAGCTCTTTCCACCAGGTCCACCACCTTGCCCAGTGTTGAGGTGCATGATTTCCCTTCTACAAAAACCCATGTTGGTTTTCCTTAAAACCCCCATTCCTACCAACTTCCTCCTCAATCCTAACCTTTATTATCCCCTCCATCAATTCACCCAAATCACACAGCAGGCCGATGGGTAGGATGGATCACCCTGACCACCTTCCACCTTTCCGGGAACTCTTCCTCCCTCAGTATCCTGTTGAATAGTTCCAAAAAGTACTCCCCATTGTCATCCAACAGCCTCTTCTCCATAATATCACCTCTCATGCCATCTATCTCTGGGGCTTTCCTTACCTTAACATTTCTCCACCCCTGCCCCTCCTACCTTGTATATGGGGGGAGAAAAAATGCAACAGTTTGTTTGAAATTATTATTTATTGCTAAAACTATAAAAATATAAAGTTTGTGCTTATATTTCATGTGTTAAATTGTACTAGATTTTTCTGTTGAAACTTGAAATGAAACAATTTGGATTCAGCTGGTTGAGTGTTTTCAGTTTTTGTCCAAATTTCAATGTTAGTTAGTCACAGCAGTCTATTGTTATGTTGTTGTGTTTCTCAGACAATGACGTGTAGTAGTTCTGCACCAATTGACAAACTACTATGAGATATGTTGAGACTTGCGTTAAAATCTGAAAACATATAATAAGGCTTAAAGAGGTGTTCAGTCTAAGGTCAGTGTGGCCAACAAAAAATGGTTTTTTCTGATGACAATTAAGGTCTACCCTTCAAAACATAAGACTTTTGCTTGTTTTTTATCTTTGCGAACATCTATATTGCTTTATTAAAATAATGAACACACCCCCGAGGCGATTATCTTGAAATTTAAAATGACTTTTTTAGCTGAATACTCAACATATCGGTGGCCAATAATTCTAGGAACTTTTGGCAAGTTACCATTTCATTTCTGTCATCTGTCACTATTTATGTCAGATGTCAGTGGAAAAAGTAATTAGAAGAATAAAGATACAACTAACTAGAAATGCTACAAAAATCTAATCGAAAATGGACATACACAACTAAACGAATATCAACAAAAATAAATATAACTGACATTTGACATAACTAGTGACAGAATAACAGATATGAAATGGTGACTTGGCAAAAGTTCCTAGAAATATTGGCCACCGATATGTTGAGTATTCAGCTTAACTGTCATTTTTGTCAGAAAAAACCACTTTTTGTTCGCCACACTGATCTTAGACTGAACTCCTCTATTATTCTCTGTGTATTTATATTTTTTTTT